>JAQZBX010066418.1:0-16118 GCA_029593785.1 Cabassous unicinctus
CTCAACAACTGAGCCACACTGGCTTCCCTGAGTTGCTTTTTCACTTGTTTGCATAATCGTTTTTTTTGTTGTTTTGTGTTTTTAGGAGGCACCAGAACCGAACCCAGGACCTCCCATGTGGGAAGCAGGCACTCAACCACTTGAGCCACATCTGCTCCCCCTCCGCTGCTTTTGAGCCAAAAATTTTAATAACTATCTATGTATATCTAAAATGTTAGGAAAATAATCCAAACTTTATCTTGGTAAGCTGAATGCCATTATACTTGTTAAGAAAACTATCCATAGGTTTTAAAACTCGTAGTTTGCTATGCTTATGACCCAGGACAAGGAGAAAGATATATCATCTTATCTATGATATATCTCACCTTTGGCTTTTTGGTATTCAGCTAACTCTGCACATGGGTGTACCTGGATTCAAAGTAATTTGTGGATACATTTGTGGAGAAATTACTAATATGGTAGCTGAGAAGAACAGATTGCATCCATGAAATGCAACTAAACATACTGTGTGCATGTACCCTTGATTCTTTCCTATCAGGCCCTACATTCAATTTCTATTGGTTATACTTCCAAAACATTTCCCTAATCCAGTGCAATTTTCTTTATGTCCACTCTCAATATCCTAGTCTACACCCCATTACCTCTTACCTACCTAAGAGTATTCCTTGTCCATCTAAAATCCAAGCTCCACAGCAAGCCAGAATGATCGTTTTCAAATGAAAATTAGGTAATATAGGACATTAAGCACAGGCCTTAAGAGCGTCCCAGTGCACCTAGAATAAAATCCAAACTCCTTCCCAACACTTACAAGGCCTACATGATCTGGTTCTTCTTCCAAACCCAGTCTTACCAATCACCATCTTGCTCCCTACTCTCCAGTCACACTGGTCTCTTTTCTGGGCCGTTTGCATTGCTCTTCCCTCTGCCTAAAATGCTCTTCACTTGACTTTTGGCATAGCTGATTCATTCTTTGTTCCCATGTCCCCTTCCCAAAGAGGCTTTCCTGACCACATATCAGGGGAAAAGATACTTGCTTAAGACCTCATGTGGTTACTATGGACCTCATCATTGCATTTTTTTTCCTTCACATCATTTTATCACTTATCACAAGCTTTAATAATTTTATTTATTAATTTTTCTTGTTTATTATCTGTGTTCCCCACTAAAATGTAAACTCCATGAGGGCACATATCTTATATTTTGTTCAATGCTGTATTTTTGTATTTTGCACAGTATCTAACATGTAGTAAGACATCAATAATATCTTTTAGCTGAATGAATCAATGAATCAATGATGGTGGAGTCAAAGAACTCCAGAGAGAATTCATGGAAAAGCAGGATTTGAATTAGAATAGTGGGTTAGGAAGGAAATCTTAAAAGAAATCAGTAACTACCTTGAAACGAATGAAAATGACAACACAACATATCAAAACCTAGGAGATGCAGCAAAAGCTGTACTGAGAGGGAAATTCATAGCCATAAAGGCATATTTCAATAAAGAAGAAACAGCTAAAATCAAAGACCTAACTGCACACGTGGAGGAATTGGAAAAACAACAGCAAACTAACCCCAAAGGAAGTAGAAAGAAGGAAATAACAAAGATTAGAGCAGAACTAAATGAAATAGAAAATAAGAAAGCACTAGAAAAAATACACAAAACCAAAAGCTGGTTCTTCAAGAAGATCAATAAAATTGACAACCCCTTAGCCAGACTAACAAAGAAAAAGAGAGAGCAGATGCAAATACACAAAATAAGAAATGAGGAAGGGAATATCACCACTGACCCCATAGAAATAGAGTATCATAAGAGGACACTTTGAAAAATTATATGCCAACAAGAATGATAATTTAGAAGAAATGGACAAATTCCTAGTAACTCACAAGCAGCCTACAGTGATGAAGGACAAAACTGATGAACTCAACAGTCCTATTACAAGTTAAGAGATAGAAGTGGTCATCAAAAACCTCCCTACTAAGAAGAGCCCAGGACCAGACAGCTTCACAGGTGAATTCTACCAAACATTCCGGAAAGAACTAACAGCAATCCTGCTTAAGCTCTTCCAAAAAATAGAAGTAGAAGGAACATTGCCTAACTCATTCTATGATGCCAACATCACCCTAATACCAAAGCCAAACAAAGATGCCACAAGAAAGGAAAATTACAGACCAATCTCTCTAATGAACCTAGATGCTAAAATCCTCAACAAAATACTTGCTAATCGCATTCAACAACATATCAAATGAATTATACACCATGACCAAGTGGGTTTCATCCCGGATATGAAAGGTTGGTTCAACATAAGAAAATCAATCAATGTAATACACCACATAAACAGATTGAAAGAAAAAAATCACATGATCATCTCTATAGACACAGAAAAAGCATTCGACAAAATACAGCACCCTTTCCTGATAAAAACACTGCAAAAGATAGGAATAGAAGGAAACTTTCTGAAGATGATAAAAGGATATATATGAAAAACCCACAGCTAACATCACCTTCAATGGTGAAATTCTAAAAGCTTTCCCTCTAAGATCGGGAACAAGACAAGGATGCCCACTATCACCACTCCTATTTAACATTGTCTTAGAAGTACTTGCTTAAGGACTGAGGCAAGAAAAAGATATAAAAGGCATCCAAATTGGAAAGGAAGAAGTGAAAATTTCACTATTTGCAGATGACATGATCCTATATGTTCTTTAGAGACCACGTCTATTCCTGCACGTCCTGGTGGGGCTAACACTGCTCCTGCTATGACTATGGCAACCACTCTTTCCACTACAAGTATCACTAATGCTAGTATTAGTACTACTGTGAGTAGTGCAACAACTTCTTTCCTGACAAGTCCTAGTGAGGCTACTACTGCTACTCCTGTACCTATTGAAACAACTTCTTTCACCACAAGTCCTACTTCAGCTACTAAGACTACTCCTGTTCTTATTGCAACCACTTCTTCCCTGACAAGTCCTAGTGAAGCTAGTACTATTACTCCTGTACCTATTGCAACCACGTCTATTCCTTCAAGTCCTAGTGGGGATAATACTACTCCTGCTGTGACTATGGCAACTTATCCTTCTACTACAAGTATCACTAATGCTAGTATTAGTACTCCTGTGACTAGTACAATGACTTCTTCTCTGACAAGTCCTAGTGAGGTTACTACTACTACTCCTGTGCCTATTGAAACAACTTATTTCACCACAAGTCCTACTACGGTTACTACGACTACACCTGTGCCTATTGCAACCACTACTTCCCTGACAAGTTCTAGTGAGACTAATACATCTCCTGTGCCTATTGAAACAACTTCTTTCACTGCAAATCCTACTGCAGCTACTACAACTACTCCTGTGCCTATTGCAACCACTACCTTCCTGACAAGTTCTAGCGAGGCTGCTATTATTACTCCTGTACCTACTGCGACCACATGTATTCCTGTAAGTCCTAGTGGGTATAGTACTTCTACAGGTATTACTCTGTGAACTACTCTCTCCACTACATGTATCACTAATACTAGTATTAATACTCCTATGCCTATTGCAACCACCCCCTTTCCTACAAGTAGCAATGATGCTAGTATTAGTACTTCTGTGACTACAAATCCTACTGAGGCTACTACAACTACTCCTGTGCCTATTGCAACCACTTCTTCCCCAACAAGTCCTAATGAGGCTAGTACTACTAGCCCTGTGACTATTGCAACTACTTTTTTCCTACAAGTTCTGCTTAGTCTAGTACTACTACTACTGTGCCTATTGCAACCACTTCTTTTCCTACAAGCTCTAATGTGTTTATTACTACTACTGCTATGACTATTCCAAATACTCTTTCTCATACAAGTCTTACTGAGACTAGTACTGCTTTTAGAACCACTTCTATAGGCACTGAAGATATCACTACTAAACCAAGTACCACAGAAGGCAATATTAACAATATACTATTGTTACAGACATTATAAGTACCCCTAGTAGAGACAACTCAACTACTGCTAATGTGAACATCGCAACTATTCCTACTGTGAATACTTTTTCCACTACTCCAGAGATAATAATTTCCAGCACTCGAGCCTTCTCCAATTTCTCACATATACACCCTACTGATATTGATACTACTCCTAAAGCCACTGATAATTCCATTACAGATATGCTACCACCATAGCTACACATATTTTCCATACAGAAACTTCTAAATCAATTGCTACTTCTGGAACAGAAGTACTCACCAGTAACAAAAAATTCTACTACCAGTTATTCCCCTATTACTGCATCTAATACTACTACAGCTATTACAAATATTTCCATATATTCTTTAAATACTACCACTTCTGATAGAACAACAATGGATGCTTCTGATGCTGCATTTGATAATATTGCAAATATCACAAATGCTACTCTAGTTCCATGATTATGAATACCCAAGGCAGTATAATTGCTATAGACATGTACTCTTTAAAACAACTATTCAAAGTATAAAGAATACATTAACAAATACATTTTCTTATGCTACATAAATTTTCACAAGTGTTAGTACATTAGCCATAATAGGTAAGGCTACTGCAAGCATTGTAGACATTGCAGATATGTCTAAAGATGAACCCATCACCAACTTTATAAAGCTTCACTACAGAAGTTGTGCACACTTGTTTCACAGCCAGAATATGTACTACTGTTCATTTTTATTATAATTATTACCCTATAACCCTATCATCTATCAGGAAATAAACTATAGGTGGTTTATAAAAATAAAAAAATCTACAACAAAGCTTCTAGAACTTATAAATGAGTTCACTAAAGTCGCAGGCTACAAGATCAATGCGCAGAAACAGTAGCATTTTTGTACACCAATAATGAGCAATCAGAGGAGGAAATCAAGAAAAAAATATCATTTACAATAGTAACTAAAAGAATCAAATAGGAATAAATTTAACTAAAGATGTAAAGGACTTATATACAGAAAACGACACAACACTGTTAAAGGAAATCAAAGAAGACTTAAATAAATTGAAGAATATTCCCTGTTCATGGATAGGAAGACTAAACATCATTAAGATGTCTATCCTACCCAAACTAATCTACAGATTTAATGCAATCCCAATAAAAATCAACACAGCATTTTTTAATGAATTGGAAAAACTAACTACAAAATTTATTTGGAAGGATAAGAAGCCCCGAATCACCAAAGACATATTGAAAAAGAAAAATGAAACTGGATTTTCATTTCATTTTTACCTGACTTTAAAACATACTACAAAGTTACAGTGATCAAAACTGCAGGGTGTTGGCACAAGGATAGACATACCGACCAATGGAACCAAATTGAGAGTTCTAATATAGATCCTCACATATACAGTCATCTGATATTCGACAAGGCCACCAAGCCTACTCAACTGGGAGAGAATGGCCTCTTCAACAAATGGTGCTTGGAGAACTGGATAACCATAGCCAAAAGAATGAGGAGGAACACCATCTCACACCTTATACTAAAATCAACTCAAGATAGATCAAAGATCTAAATATAAGAACCAAGACCATAAAGACCTTGGAAGGTAATATAGGGAAGCATCTACAGGACCGTGTAATAGGAAATGGTTTCATGAACTACACACCCAAAGCACGAGCAGCGAAAGAATAGATAGATGTGATGGTTAGGCTAATGTGTCAACTCGGCCAGGTAATTGTGTCCAGGTGATTGTTCCAGCAAGCACTGGGCTAATTGTAATACAAGAGCATTTATGAACTCCTATCACCAGTGAGTTTACTGCCTGGATGGCTGATTACATCTACATCAATCAGGGAGATTACACCATCAATGGGTGACGCTTTTATCCAATCAGTTGAATGCCTTAAAAGGGGAAGTGATTTCAACATTCAGAGAGAATTTCCCAGCTCCTCGTTGGACAGGCAACCTCTCCCAGAAACTCATCAAGGACCTTTCATTGGACTTTCATCGGAGCCCCTGGTTTGCAGCCTGCCTGCGGAACCTGGACTTGTGCATCCCCACGGTCGCGTAAGAGACTCTTTTAAAATCTCATATTATTGACAGACCTCTCCTGTTGATTCTGTTTCCCGAGGGAACCCTGACTAATACAATAGATAAATGGGATCTCCTCAAAATTAAAAACTTTTGCACCTCAAAAGACGTTATCAAGAAAGTAAAAAGGCAGCCTACCCAATGGGAGAAAATATTTGGCAACCATATCTGATAGGAGCCTAATATCCTACATATATAAAGAAACCCTACACCTCAAAAATAAAAAGACAACCCATTTAAAAAATGGGCAAGCCACCTGAAAAGAAACTTCTCCAAGAAAGAAATACAAATGGCTAAAAAGCACATGAAAGGATGCTCAATTTCACTAGCTATTAAGGAAATGCAAATCAAAAGTACAATGAGATACCATCTTAAACCCATTAGAATGGCAGCCATTAAAAAAACAGCGGACTATAAGTGTTAGAAAGGATGTGGAGGAATGTGAACCCTCATCCACTGCTGGTGGGAATGTAGAATGGTCTAGCCATTGTGGAGGACAGTTTGGCGGTTCCTCAAAAAACTAACTATTGAACTTCCATATGATCCAGCAATTCCACTGCTGGGTATATACCAAGAAGAATTGAAAGCAAAGACAACAACAGATACATGCACACCAATGTTTATAGCGGCATTATTCACTATTGCCAAAAGTTGGGATCAACCCAGGTGACTATCAACAGATGAATGGATAACCAAAATGTGGTACATACATACAATGGAATATTACTCAGTTGTAAGAAGAAATAAAGTGCTAACACATGGGATAACATGGATGAATCTCGAGGACCTTATGTTGAGTGAAACAAGCCAGGCATTGAAGAATGAACAGTACATGACCTCATTGATATGAATTAAGCAAACTGAGCAGACTCAGAGAGCTATTGTCTGGAAGACAGGTTTACAAGAAATAGAAAGGGAGAAGAAGGTTGTGAGCCAACACCCATACGGACGTAATCTATGGTAAGGTGAAAGTGTGTAGTTGCACACTGAAGGATATGACAGGAGGGTAGTGATATTATTGGATTGGGTGGTGCAGGTTTGACATGTGGGTAGATTGGGAAGGGTGGGTTAGAAGGTCCAGGGTACTGGGGGGGAGGGTTGGGAGAGGGACCAGGTGAACACTTGGGATTTGCGGGTATGTGGTTGAAAGTACAAAGTTGGGAATGCTCTTATGACAATATGACAAGGAAAGGTTACTGGTTTAGGGTGTTGGATGGGGGGACATTCGGGACAGGGCGCATCTGAAGCAGGCTTCTAGGGAGTGTGTGAATAATCATTCTGTCATAATGTGTTGTATCAGTGGGTGGAGAACCACATAATGAGCAGGAAGGAGTTGGACTCCCATCCTCGGGAGGACCAATTTGTTTACAAATAGACAGGTGGGAGTGTCTTGAGAGCATGGGTGGTTCCTAATAGGGAAGGACAAACCAGTGTGTCAAGACCTCAGTGTTGTTGCATATAACAATGAATCTTGTCTTCCAAGGAATGAAGCCAAGGGGTTGAAATGGGCTCTGAGGGGAGGGGAAGGGAGAAACAGAATAGATCAAACAGGGAGTTTTTAGTGGACAGTGGAAGTGTTCTACATGATCTTACAATGATGGACACGGGACATGGTAAATATCATCAAAATTTATAAAAGTGTACGGTCTAAAATGTAAACCATAATGTAAACCATTGACCATGTTTAGTAGCTATGTTTCACTACTTGTGTATCAGTTCTAACAAAGGTATCATCCACTTATAAAAAGGTATTAATATGGGGGAGAGGAAAGGGGGAGGATGTTGGGTATAAGAGTCTCTATACTCTGTGTGTGACTTTGCTGTGACCTAAAACTTCTTTGAAAACAAAATGAAAAATAGTGAGACACTGGGGAATGAGTAGGGGAAGGTACCATGGTACAGACAGGACACCAGATATTGCAGTGATGAAAGGCAAAATGTCAAAAAAAAATTTTTTTTAAATATCCCAATCTTTTAATTTCATTGTATTTTAAGTTTTTTAAATTTTTATGTATTTTATTTCTTATATTTAAACTTATCATTATTGTTTCATTTTCCTATTAATTGTATTTGGCTATTGTAATGGCTTCATTTTTGAAGAAGCTTTGGATCACAGAAGGGTTACAACTGGGGTGGGGGAGGATTGTTGGTGTGGTGTGTCGGTGATGGGGGATGCATGGGAGGAAGTTCACCTGAGCATACATATAAGGCATATAAAAATGTTCAGATGTTCACAGCGCATTGTCACAGTGGGTGGAGACTCACACAATAACCAAGAGAATACTGAATTCCCATCCTGGAGAGCTCTGCCACATTCTCTAAGGGAGCAGCAACAGTCCCCCAAGTGCAGGGGCAGTGACTGGTGAAGGAGGATGATCCACTCACTGATGGGTCCTTTATATTGATGAGTAGGTTTATGAGACTTTGCTCTTGAAATTGAAACAGCCTATTGTTATGGGGTGCCTAAGGGTTGCCTCCTGAGAGCCTCCTTGTTGCTCAAATGTGGCCTCTCTCTAAGTCAAACTTAGCATTACCTTCCCCCCAGCATGGGACATGACTCCCAGGGATGACACTCCCTGGCACCGAGGGATTGCTACCAAGCACCAACTAGCAATGCAACTGGAAAAAGACCTCAAATAAAAGGGGGGAAAGGTAAAGACAAATGAGTTTATATGGCTAAGAGACTTCAAAGTGAGTCAGGAGGTCATCCCAGAGGTAACGCTTACGCACATCTCAGCAGCATCTCATAAACTTCCAAAGTGGATACTATCCCAAATAGTGGGGCTCCTGAGGGCTCCGGAGACATCCAGGTCCTATGGTCAGGGCGGATAGCTCCAGAGTTTGGTGCCTTGCCAGTGGGCCCTACTTTGGAGTTTGTGCTCCTGAGAGTGACACAGCTGGACTCAATTATGTCTTCTCTGCATATGGCTCATCTGTCCCTTCTATTTAAACCTATACGTGGTGCTGAAGTTTGTAGGTGTACGTCCAGAGACTTGAGTCTTTGGGCTGTCCATGTGCCAGCTGGGCCTGGAACCTCAGTGGAGTTGGAACACCTACCCTACAGCTCATTGGACTCACCCAGGACAACTGGCGGGGAGATGATGATGGACAACAGCTGTCCCAGGGAATGGAGAGAGTCTGCAGCTGCAGGCAGGATAGTCCCATCCATCTTCTCCATGGGATATAAGCCCTCAATTGGAGGTGGAGTGGACATCACCATCCCCGAATCCTCAGGATTGGGGGGACAGCTATGGACTAGAGTGGACTTACTGGTACTCTACTATAGCTATATTGTGATTCTAGCAATGGAAGAAATTACAACATTGATGTGGAGCCAGTAGCCACTGGAGACTCCGGGACAGGGAGAGAGAAAAACAGTTGTAATACAGGGGCTTTTTCGGGACTTGGGAATCATCCTGAGTGACAATGCAATGACAGATATAGGCCATTTTATATCATCACATAACATGCAGAACTGTGTGGGAGAGTGTAGACTACAGTGTGAACTATGATCCTTTCTTAATGGCAAAGCCCCAAGATGCATTTATCAATTGCAATGAATGTGCCACACTAATGAAGGATGTTTACGTGGCAGAGTGTGGGAAATGTGGGGAGTGGGGCATATGGGAATCCCTATATTTTTTTGTGTAACATTTATGTAATCTAAGTATCTTTTAAAAAATAAAATTTTTTAAAAAAAGAAAAGACATAAGATGTATAAACCATAACTAATTATTTTCCCATAAAACAGGAAATGTATAATTCTAATATATAAGGACTTTTTTTTCACTCAGAATCTAGAAAAATGAAAAACAAACAACAAATCCTCAAAGTATTATTAAATACCAAAATCTAAAACAGTATACCTTTGTAGAACTTCATCACAGGTGAGTTCCCGATAAAGATGAATTTTACTGCTTGTCAAAAGTAATTTTTCTTCGGCATTAAAATATCTGGGAAAACGGGATTCTGCTATCTCAACCAGTCTGTGTGAGGGAGGAGAGAAATAGCACAAGTGGAAATAGTCAATATTTAAGGCCACATTGCTGAACCTCTAATAAATTTTAATTGGGAAACCCTTAAGCCACAAATAGCACTAAACAAAAGCCTTAACAACAGAGCTGGTCTAAGCAAAATGTCTCAATATGCAAGTTTAGAGTGTAATATCTCCTTATTAAGCACTAACAGTTTAGCAGTCAGAGCATGAGATCAGCAAGAGCTTTTAGATCTCATCTAGTCTTGAGCAAGCAACAATGTCTCCTAGATTTATTGTTCTGAAAATAAATGTTTTTTATGAATTGCATTTTTATTAGAAGCTACAAGATATATTTAGTAAATAAGCAAAATTCATTTTCTTGAATGAAAGAAATATATTTAAATAAATATATTATCACCCTAATAATCATATATCAGTACATCTCTTAGTCCCAGTCCAAAAAAAAATGTATTTTCAATGAAAATTTTATTTATATATAAATAAATGCTATCCAATAGTGCCTTGGTTTAAAAAAAAAAAGTTATTTTCTAAACACTTAATTCTGACCTCAAAGCTAGATAAAATATATGGGGTAGGATAAGTGTAGGGAAGTGACAAGTTGAAAGAGATGCAGCTATCTTCATTAATAGTACAAGACATGGAGAGAATTACTAGAAATTTCAAGTACTTCTGATTTAAAATGTTAAAAATATATATCTTTGAGTATAACTGTCTCTTATTTAAAATGATATTTTATCAGCCTTAGTCCGTAACCATCCAAGGGGAAATGAGAAGAGGAACCATAAACTAAAACTATCCTATATTTTAGGCTCCATTTAAACACACGAAAGTACAACAGAAAAGTGTTTTCATTTCTAAATATTTAGAGAACCTAAAAGAGACTAAGAACTTTAAATAGATAATCAAAATAAGTTTCTTAAATATCCTATAATCAGAAATGAAAGAGAAAAACCTAAAACAGGAAAGGAGAAGAGAAAAATAAAAGAGAACTAGTCAACATTTTAAAAAGCATATTTTGAACAATTTGACAAGGAAAAAACATAAGGTTGAACAGGAAAAGGAAAAATTACTTCAGAAGTAAGGAATAGTACCAAAAGATGTGTAAAGAGAAGAAAATGGATCAAATGGCCATTTAGGAGAAGTTCTTGAAAAAGGCATGGGGATTGAAATGGAAGAAGGAAATGAGGTAAGTGTCAAAGGCAATAGGAAATGAGAGAGGTGGTATTGGCAAAGGCAGAGTTGGCAAATTCTGAGGGCTAGGGGAAAATGTATAAATTTTATTAGGGCAAACTGCTGAATTTAGTGCTAGTCAGAGAAGTTGGCTATAAAGCTCTGGCACTTGGAACCCACTGATTTTTAATGGGATAGTATGGCAACATCTACCTGAAACATGGAAGTTTTTCAAGACATGGATGCCTAGTTGACTAGAAACTAGACTGAAACAAGGTACTGGATTCATTGGCAACAATCACTAGTCAGCTGACACAGTAACTTTCCATGCACGCTCCAGCACTAGGTTAAATTTCAACTAGTGTCTTCTTTTTTTTTTAAAGAAGCTTTAGAATACATGTTACATCAGAAATATAGGGGGATTCGCATATACCCCACCTCTGCTCCCCCTCCCCCACTTTCCCACATTAACAACATGTTTCATTAGTGTGGTACATTTGTTACAATTGATGAACATATATTGAAGCATTGCTTGAGGGGAGAAAGGCTCTGGAGTTTATTACTGCTCTCATTCAATTAAGGCCCCTCAGAAGAAATGGTGATCAATGTGTGGACATGAACTAATTTTGTTCACAGTTACCATGCTAAATAACTGTATCACATGGTTATTTTTTTTTTTAAGATTTATTTATTTTATTTAATTTATCCCCCCCTTGCTGCTTATGCTGCTGTGTCCATTCGCTGCGTGTCTTCTCTGTGTCTGCTTATCTCCCCCTTGCTGTGAGGTCTTGCCGCATCAGCCCACGCATCAGCCCACGGCGCTGCGCGAGCCGGCCTGCCCTCACAAGGAGGCGCTGGGAAGCGAACCCGGGGCCTCTCATATGGTAACCGGGTGCTCTATCCATTGCGCCACACCCGCTTCCTGCCGTGAGGTTGCTGCATCAGCCCACCGCACCGCTCAGGCAGGCGTGCCCTCACAAGGAGGCCTCGGGACGGGAACCCGGGCCTCCCGTATGGTAAACGGGGGCTCTATTCACTGAGCCACACCCGCTTCCCTCACATGGTTATTTATACATCACTATGCTACAATTTTCTCTGTATTCTCAAATATTTTTTTTTTATTTTGGAAATCTGAAAAAGTATAAATAAAAAAATATATATAAATGTAGTATTCTACATGCCTCACATTAATCATGGCAATTTATTTTGACAATCTTCATCACGAAGATCTTTTTTGGTTAGCATAAGCAACAGAAAAAAATCCTAACTTTTACATCCAGTCATTAATTACATAAAGTTTGAAAGCAATGCCATCTAGTGGACATCACTATATAAAGGGTATTACTTTCGGAGGAAGTATTTAAGATTCATTCATGGTGTCAGGCACCATTCTAAGTGCTAAGGATATGACAATGAACAGAGGAAAATAAAATCCCTTCCTTGATGGAGCTTACATGCTAGTGAGGCAGACAAACAAATAAATATATATTATACATCAGGTAATAAGTGCTCAAAAAAAAAAGTGAAGCAGGATGAGGTAACATTGTGACAGAGGGAAGCAAGTGCTATTTTATATAGGGTGGCCTGGAAACGTCTCTTTAATAAGGTGACATTTGAACAAATGCTTAGGGTAAATGAGATAATGAACCATGTGGATATCCAGTAGAACAGCCCATGGAATAGAGAACTATATCAAGTACAAAAGCCCAGATGTGGTTTGGTGCATTTGAGGAAAAGCAAGGAGGCTAATGCGGCTGGAACACAAGGTATAAGAGGTAGAATAATAGGAAATAAGGTCAGAAAGCTAACCAAGGACTAAGATCATTAAGATCTATAGGTATAGCTATTTGGTTTAGATTTTACTTAGTAAGATGGGAAACCTAGGAGCAGGACTGACATGATCTAACTTCTTTTTTTAAAGGATCATATTAGCTGATGAATGGAGACAATAAATGGAGCAAGGAGACTAGTAATGCAGTAGTCCAGATAAGAGATTATGGTAATTTGATCTAAAAAGGTAGTAGTGCAAGTGATTAGACATAACTGAATTTGAGATACAATTCAAAAGAGGAGCTTAACTAATTGAATGAGCAGCCGGAATTAAAATTTATCAAAATAGAGAAGGCTGGATTTGGATCAGGGTTATTATTATTGATGCTGTTTTATTTTTTTCCATGAGAGAATCATGAACGCAGTTGTGAACATAACAAGACATCTGTGTATATATATATGCCATCATAAATGTATGCATATTAGACACCTATGTCAATAGCCAATTGGATGGGGAAGCGGGTGTGGCTCAATCAATGGAGCTCCCGTTTACCATATGGGAGGCCCCGGGTTCGCTTCCCGGGGCCTCCTTGTGAGGGCAGGCCGGCCCGCACGGCACGGTGGGCTGATGCAGCAAGACCTCACGGCAAGGGGGAGATAAGCAGACACAGAAAAAACACAGCAAATGGACACAGCAAACACAAGCAGCAAGGGGGAGGGATAAATAAATAAATAAATAAATCTTTCAAAAAAAAAATTGCCAATTGGATGTGAACCTGTAGCTCAAAGGAAAGCTCAAAACTCAGATATCAATCTAGAAGTCATCAGCATATACAAGGGTTTTTAAATCATGGGACTAGATGTGAACAGGGACTGAGAATAGATATAGGAGAGATAGGGTCCCAGGACTGAGCTCTGGAATTCCCCAAGACTTAGAAGTTGAGAAGATGTATAGGCTCCAGGAAAAGAGATTGAGAGGAGGTGCCAGTGAGGTAGGTGTAAAATCAAGAGACTGGTTCCAGGAAGCCAAGTGAAGAACAGTGTTCAAGAAAAGGGAGTGATCAACTGTTTTAATGTTGCCACTAGGTTGACTACGATAAGAAAAGCAGTTTTGGTTAAGGCAGACAACTAAAACCTGAGTAGAATGAATTCAAGAGGGAATGAAAGGAGAGACTTCCACTTCTGCCCACGAAGAATTAACTGGTATGGGAGTTGTCCTCCTATCATAAACAACTAGAAAACCAGACAAGATACATGAAACAACAGTTTTCAGACATTGAACAACAGACAGCTCAAAACTGTGACCCTTCAGAGAAAGGAAGCAAGTGAGGTGAGCCCTATGACTGCCCTAGCCTGCTGCTAGAGGCAGTTTCCATGCTGCAACACAGGAAAGAGAACCCAAACAGAATCCAGTAGACTCACTGAGTTGAGAATATGAGGATCAGAGTTTGGGCAGGCCAAGACAACTAGAATTTTAGGGGCAAAGTAGTAGAGGAGGGAGCTGCACACACTGAGCACTATTAAGATCTACAGAGGGGTCCACTCAAGAACTAATCCTCATATGTATGAAAGAAAACTATCTGAGGTTGAGGAAAGAATCACCAGAAAGCAGTAAACAAAACAATTTTCAGAGCTCACACAAGGTTGAGAATAATTCATGTTCCCAAAAGACTGGAGAGACCTCATAATGCACCAAGTAATTTTATGAGGAATTGCCATAAAATTTAAAAAATCAAAAGGCCTAAACTAATACTTAACTTCACATTAGAACAAAATTCAACACTCTTGAAAGACATTAAAATCCAACGTTCAATAATGTTAAATTCACAATTTCTGACATCCAATTAGAATTTTTCAGACATGCAATAGACGATCTTTATGAGATGTAAGCAGGAAAAGAATATCAATCAATAAAAACAGACCAAAAATTACATAGCTGATGGAATTAGTTGACAAAGACTTTAAAATGGCTATTATTAACTTTATAAATATGCTCAAGGAGGTAAGGCAGGAGTTGGCAAACTACAAAATATGGGTCAAATCCAGCCCATTACCTTCTACTGCAAATTAAGTTTTATTTATGGATCAAGAAGACTAAAATATTTACTTTCTTGCCCTTTACAGATAGGTTTCCAACCCGTTGCAAAGGAAAACAATAACATGATGAGCAGAGAAATGGGACATGTAATAAAGACTCAAAAGGAACTCCTAGAAATGGAAAATACAATATCAAAAATGAAAAACAAGGGTTTAATATCCATGATATATAAAGAGATCCTACAACTCAATGGTAAAAAGACAAACAACCCAATTTAAAAATTAGCAAAAGACATGAATAGACATTTTTCCAAAGAGGAAATACAAATGGCAAAAAAATAAAAAAAAAAAGCACATGAAAAGATGTTCAACATCACTAGCTATTAGGGAAATACAAATCAAAACTACAATGGGATATCATTTCACACCTATTAGAATGGCCACTATTTTAAAAATATATAGCAGAAAACTACAAATGTTGAAGAGGATGTAGAGAAACAGAAATACTTATTTGTTGTTGGTGGGAGTGTAGAATGTTGCAGCCACTGTGGAAGACAGTTTAGTAGTTCCTCAGGAAATTAAAAACAGAACTGTCATACAATCTGACGATCCCACTCTTAGGTTTATACTCAGAAGAACTGAAAATAGGGATGCAAACAGACATTTGCACACCAATGTTAACAGTGGCATTATTCACAATTATCAAAAGATGGAAACAACCCAGGTGTCCATCAACCGATGAACGGATAAACAAAATGCAGTATATGAATACAATGGAATATTATTCAGCTGTAAGAAGAAATGAAGTCATGAAGCACATGACAACATGGATGGACCTTGAGGATATGATGTTGAGTGAAGCAAGCCAGACACAAAAGGACAAATATTGTATGAGCTCACCAATATTAACTAAAAGTAATGAGCAAAGTCATGGAGTTAATAGCTAGAAGATTGGTCAGCAGAAGATAGAATGAGGATAGAGAATGGGGAGCAGTGACTTAATTTGGGAAGAATTGGTAATAAGGTTGATTGTAAATGACTGGAATTGGATACAGGCAATGATAGCACATTAGAATGAACATAATTAGCAGCACCAATTCGGGGGGGGGGGGG
>JAQZBX010066419.1:0-16120 GCA_029593785.1 Cabassous unicinctus
CCGGGACCTCCCCTGTGGGAGGCGGTCACTCAATTGCTTGAGCCACATACATTCCCCTGAGATGCTCTTCTTAATCTAGATATTCCAATTGTGAACTCTCTTACTTAATTTAAAAACCTGCTTATATTTCATCTCCTTGGAGAAACTTCCTGACCACCTATAAAGAGTAACGCCCTTGTGATGATCTAGCCCTGTTCTTATTTACTTTATTTTTCTTTATTTATCCCCCCTTCCTCCAGATGTTTCTCTTGTCTGTCTGCTCATTTTTGCTCACCTTCTCCAGGAGGTACTGGGAACCAAACCCGGGACCTCCCACATGAGAGGCGAGTGCCCAATGGCCAAGCCACATCTGCTGCGCTAGCCCTCTTCTTTGTTTCGCTTTTCTTTGTAGAATCCATCTCTAACAGGCATGTTATATATTCATTTCTTTTATTCTGAAAATCTCCTGCACTAGGAAACAGGAGACCTCATCTATCTCATTCCCCATTGTACACCTAGTGCCTAGCGCAAGCGCCTGGACATATCATAGATGCTCAATCAATATTCTTTGAAAGGGTGCTTAAACGTCCTAATAAAAGTGGGATGAGCTACTCTGGGGGAGGTGATGAGTTCTCTGTCATTGGAAGCATTCAACGAGAAGTGGAGAATCAAGTGGTTGGACTGTTATAGAGCAATTTCTTGCTTTGGGCCAGAATGAGCTCCCAAGTGATCAAAACGGCTTCTTCCTAGATGACTTGCGTGGTCCTTCTATGGCCGCCATGTCAGTCGAGAAACAGCCTCTTCTGGGGCACCAGTTCTGCCAGCCTGAAAAAAGCTGTGTGTCTTTAACACAGGAGGATTGATTGGGAAGCAAAGAAATCAGGATGCGATCTCTGTATTTTCGATATCATCAAAATAGTGTATCTCTTCTTAGGTCATGGAGTTTAAGGATTCATTCAAGATAAAAGAAAGTAGGGGGAGCAGATGTAGCTTCATGGTTGAGCTCAGTGATACCTCCTGAAAAAAAAAAGAAAGCTGAGTGGACTTTTGAGGGTCAGCCTCAGTAATCATTGTTCTGCTCTGTCAGTATGCGGGTTAACCCTTGAACAAGCCTTGGCAAGTGCTTAGGTAGCCCAAACGGCTAACAGCTGCTGTGTGGGTGAGAATCTTGTTTCCGTTTTAATCCGTTGTGCTAGGATAGCAAAAATTACAGCAATTAACATTATTGAGCAGTTTTTGTTCTGTACCTGGTACTAAGGGCTTTATATGTATTACTTAATCCTCATCCAAATTGTGTGAAATGGTACTAGTTTGATCATCTCCACTTCACAGAGGAGAAATCTGAGCCTTGGCCGAGTCTCAAGATGAAGGCAGCCCTGGCTGACGGTTTGACCTCAACCTCATGAAAGACTCTGAGCTAGAACCACCCAGCCAAGCTGTTCCCACAACCTGATAATAAGTGTTTGCTGTTTCAGCTTGCTAAACTTTGGGGTAATTTTGTTACTCAGCAATAGATGCGTGAATTCACTATCAAAAGTGGGGAGAAAAGTTAGACCAGGAGTGTCATGGGATTCAAGAAAACAAGAAAGAGCACATTTATTTGTGGAAGTAAAGAATGTTTTTGTCATTATGAAACCTGCCATGGTAAGAACGGTGACTCATGTGTAGGAAAGACCAGTGGGGACAAACTTAAACCAGGCCTGTTTCACTTCTTCTCATGCTCTGCCTGGCCTCTCTAGGTCTTTTAAGTCTGCTGAGCTTGCTGTAGAGCAATGGTTTTTCAAACTATTTTTGACCCCGATGAAGTGTTCTGACCAAGTACTCAACAGTGCACACAAATGAAACAAAAGTGTCACCAGAACGATATTCACTCTTACTGTGAGTGGTGCACTCTGACATTCTCTGTTCTATTCTATTCATTTTCTTCTTTTTTTTTTCTCTCTGAGGTACTGGGGCCGGGGATTGAACCCAGGACCTCATATGTGGGAAATCGGTGCTAAACCACTGAGCCACATTGGCTCCCCTGAGTTGATTTTTTCGTCTATTTGCTTGTTTGTTCTTGTTTTTTTTAGGAGGCACTGGGGACCAGACCCAGGACCTCCCATGTGGGAAGCAGGTGCTCAACTGCTTGAGTCACATCCACTCCCCAATAGCTTTTTATTTTGGAATAGTTTTAGACTCAAAGGAAGTTGCAGAGATAGTACAGAAGTCCCCTGCTTGTACCCTTCTCCTAGATCCCCCATCTTATATAAATATAGTACAATATTATTTTTAAAACCAGGAAATTGACATTGGTGCAATTTATAGGCCTTATTCAGATTTCCCCCAGTTTTACATGCAACCATTTGTGTGTGTGTGGTTTCTGTGTAGTTTTCTCACATGTATAGAGTTGTGTAACCACCACAAGTTAAGCCCTATTCCACCACCACAAAGAGAATCCCCCATGCCACCCCTGTATCCTCTTGCCCACCACCACCTCCATCTGTAATCCCTGGCAATCACTAAGCTGTTCTCCATCTCTATAGTTTTGTCTTTTCAAGAATGTTATATAGATGGAACCCTACAGTAGGTATCTTTTTGAGATGGTCTTTTTCCACTCAGCATGATGGATTTGCGATTCAGCCAAGTGGTTGAGTTTAAAAGTAGTTCATTCTATTCTATTTCTGAATAGTATTCCATGGTATGGATGTACCACCTGTTGATGGGCATTTTGGCTATTTCTGGTTTTGGGCTATTAAAAGTAAAGCTGCTGTGAACATTTGTACAGTGTACACTTTTTATTTCTCTGGGATAAATGCCCAGGTCTGTGATAGCTGGGTCATATGGTAAGTGTATACTTAGTTTTATAAGAAACTGTCCAACAAGTTTCCAGAGTGACTGTACCATTTTACATTCCCACCAGCAATGTGTGACAGAGCGTTTCTTCACATTCTTGCTGGAAAGTGTTATTGCCACTTTTTAATTTTAGCTGTCCTAATAGGTGTGTAGTATTATCTCATCATAGATTTAATTTGCATTCCCGTAATGGCTAGTGGTGTTGCATTATTCCTTTCCATTTGATTATTTCATTAGAAATGCTGATTGTGATCCACTAACTTGATTTTATCATCCACTAATTGGTTTTGGCCAGCAAACACTGCTGTAGTGGGATAGTTTCAATCATTGGCTTAGCTTCTGTTGTTGAGAAATCATCCCTTCAATTCCTAAATTCTCCTTTCACCCCACAAGACACATATTTCTGAAATGTTTTGTGTAACCAGATGTCCTCTGGAGTCTGATCAAGATCTAGGTAATACTGATTCCATCTCCTATTTGATCTTTCCCATGATTTTGCTGAAGTTTCAGGAATATTCTATTCTTTGGTCTCTTTAAATTCTTGTTTCTCCATGCTGGTGCACATCCAAATATGATAGACAGCCCTTCTCCTTGGTTTCCTTCTTCAAAGCAACAATGACTATAAGGCTGGTGTGTGGGGCACGACTTTTACCAAAGGGTTTGTGGGTCAATGGGGAGGGGCAAACTTACATGTATATAAAATTTTATTTACATACTACATCTCCACCAAGTATATACTTCCTTTCTCTCCTCCTCCCATCCTCTGGTGACTTCTGTCTCTGTGAATTTGCTATTCCTAGACATCTTTTATAAGTGACGTCATATAACACTTGTCTATTTGTCTTGCTTATTTCACTGAGCATAATGTTTTCAAGGTTCTTCCATGTTGCAGCATGTCTCAGAACTTCATTCTTTCTTACGGCCTAATAATATTCCATTGTGTGAAAGTGCCACATTTTGTTTATCCATTCATTTGTTGATGGAGACTTGGGTTGTTTCTACCTTTTTGCTTTTGTGGATAATGCTGCTATGACATCGGTGTACAGGTATCTGTTTGAGACCCTGTTTTCACTTTCTTTGAGTATATATCTAGGGGTGGAATCTGCAGGTTGTATGGTAATTCAATATTTAACTTTGTGAGGAACTGACATGTTGCTTTCCACAGTGGCTGCATCATTTTACATTCCCACCAATAATGCACTAGAGTTCCAATTTCTCTGGATCCTCTCCAACAGGATTATTTTCCATTTTTTGAATAATAGCCATCCTTGTGGGTGTGAAATGGTATCACTATGGTTTTTTTTAAAAGATTTATTTTATTTCTGTATTTCTCCCCCCACCCCCGCCTCATTGTTTGTGCTCACTGTGTCTGCTTGTTGTATGCTCGTCTTCTTTTTCAGGAGGCACCGGGAACCAAACCCGGAACCTCCCATGTGGTAGGCGGGTGCCCAAATGCTTGAGCCACATCTGCTTCCCTCTCATTATAGTTTTGATTTGCATTTCTCTAATGGCTAATGATGTTATGTATCCTTTCATATAGTTTTTGTCTCTACTTATATTTTCTATGACACATTCTTGATCAGAAAAGTCCTTTTGGTGCTACAGGGTGAACCCTCATTCCTCCGTGAGCCCCAACCTCTACTATTTCACGATCTCCTCCTCTCCCTTCTCTGATTCTCTCTTTCCTCTCATCATTCTTCTCTTTCAGAAATGCCAACTCCTCTCTTTCTCTCTGGCAGAACAGGGTAGCTGTTCTTTGCTCTCTTGATTCTTGCTGAAAGGAAGTTCTTGGGCCTCCCATTCTACCACAAGCAACTTACTGAGATATTTCTGAGGAAAAGAAAAGATAGCTCCTTTCCTCAGTGGAAGCTTGGCAGTAGTTGTTAAGATAATACTAATTTAACCTTTTGGTAGGCTATTCTGACTTCTGTGTTTTTTTTTTATTTTAAATGTTATTATTATTATTTTTTTTTCAGATGAATGTTTCCCCACTCCCTGCTTGTATGTGTCTCCATGGAAAGCTGCAAGGTCTTGAATTTTGCCTGTCCCTAATCTATTTGTAAAGTCTGCTCTCTGTACCAGTGCTGGTCAATGGAGCCTCAGTCTTCTATTTTCTACCCCATGCTGTAAGGTAATAAAATTTGTTAACAAGTCCCTCTGACACAAGACATTAATATCTAAAAACCAGTAGGGTTTGGTTCCTAAGCTTGTGTCGTGGTTTGGAGCTATGTACCCCAGAAAAACACAACCTTAAATGTAAGCACTTCCTGGATATGTGAACCCATTGTAAGTAGGACATTTTGATGAGGTTACTTCAGTTAAGGTGTGGCCCACTTCAGTCAGGATGGGTCTTTATCCTATTACTGGAGTCCTTTATAAGCAGAATGAAATTCAGAGGGAAAAGAGAGAAAGCCATGGGAAGAAAGAAGCTGAAGGTCAATGGAACCCAGAAGAGAAGGAAGAGGCCAGAAGAAGCTGCCATGTGCATTGCCATGTGACAGAGGAGCCAAGGACCAAGAATCACTGACAACCAGCCCCAGAATGCCAGTTTCCAGGAAGAAAGCACTGCCTGGATGATGCCTTGATTTGGACTTTTTCCCAGCCTCAAAACCTGGAACTAATAAAATTCCCATTGTTTAAGCCAACCCATTGCATGGTATTTGCTAAACCAGCCAAGGAAACAAAAACAGGTTGTCAAATTTCAGTCTCTGTGGTATAATATTAGTCAATGAAGAAGTAGGGGCATAACTGGGATGAAGAAATGAAGACTAAAAGGGCTATGGAAAAAATGAGGAGATGTATTCGTATTCCTCCTTTGTTCCACCAAGACTCTTTTGAGCACCTACTCTCTGCAAAGCACCAATTCTAGACCCTGTGAGTGACACAGATGAGTAAGTCCTAATGCTTATCTTCAAGGATCATGGAGTCTGGTGGGGGACACAGACCTGGAGCGTCAACCTAAAATATTTGCAGAATGAATAAGAGCAATGGGAGTGTAGAGACCCTACACATCATCAGCACAGATGAGCTGTCTCTGCTGGGCCCTGCCTGGTTCCTAATCCGCAGAAACCATGAAATCTCATACATGATTGTCATCATTTTAAGCCACTAAGTTTGGGGGGAGGTGATTTGTTATGCTCCCCTATTTATATTCTTTCCAGCATTTGCTACTATAAAACAGGCCCATTCTAATATTTGCAGGACCCAGGTTAAGGGTACAAAGAGAGGCCCACATACTACATGTCTAGATATTTAAGTTATAAAGGAAGCTAACATACTGTTATATAAAATATATTCTATCCTCTTGCATAACAGATATAATTTCATAACACAATTTTTAAAACATGTGAAAATGATATATAAAATATATTCTATCCTCTTGCATAAGAGATATAATTTCATAACACAATTTTTAAAAAATGTGAAAATGATGGTTGTGGTATAATTGAAAGTGAGCAAAATATAACAGAGGACAGAATTTAATAAGTATGCAAGTCTGGGTGTTCTATTGCTGGATCAGGGCTGTTGGAAAGAACAATAAAATAAAGGTACACATAATTCATAAGTTATTAGAAATCTACTCCACAAATATTTTCTTGCCTTCATTTAAGCTTAATTATTGAGTTGTTGTCCAGATTGTCACAGAATTTGCATTCTGCAGATAGTAATGATCTAAAAGATTAAAAAAGTAATTGTATTCCAAGTGTATAAAACTTGAATATATTTTCATTAAAAATGTGAATTCAATTTTGTGCAAAAATTGAAAAGGGAAAAATCAATTTCATGTATGTGTTCAAAATTTTTTTCTTCTAAAATATGAACATTAAGGCAAAATACAAATAATTATGAGTGAATGTCAAAATTTTAAATAAAAAATATTCAAAAATAAAATATTTAATATAAATTTTTGTAGATGTAATTTAATTCAGTTAATAATATTATAAAATTTGAACTATTTGCAATTCTAGTCTGAATGTTGGCCTTGCGGCCAATGTAAAGAATCTGTATTTTGCTCTCTATATGTTGTGTCTAGAACAGGGGTTCTTAACCTATTTTGTTCCACAGACCCCTGTGCCAGTCAGGTGAAAACCACGGACACCTTACTAAATCCATACTATACTGTGTGTTATTTAATAAATATATCACAACCGGACCAACATGTCCCCACAAGAATGTTTTTCTGAATTTCAATTCAAGCTCATGGACCCCTTGTTACAAATCCCTGATCTAGACCTACATGTACCCATATCCAAGAATAGTATGGATTGTTGACTATTGCAAAATGATCTTCAGCTGTCATTTGCACCTGTTGGGTATTCTGCTAATGTGTGTGTTAACTCTGTGATCACAGACTGGAGCAGGAAGAGACTCAAGAAAATGGCCTGTTCTAAGCTTGGCACCACTGGAATTCATCATTATGCAAGAATCTCTGGCATTCACATGCTCTGAGAGGAAAGCGCTTCCAGCACTCCAATCATCCCCAAACACTGAAGCTATGTCCCCTGGTGCTGGCAGCTGCACCACCCACGAGCCTCTCTTGCCCTGAGCTGCAGTGTCCCTTTGAAATTCCACAATACCAAGCAGGGGGAGCCTTTGCCCAGGGCCTGTGTGCAATTTGTTTATGGGGCTGGGCTCCCCCTCTCTCCAGGGTCTCAGGATGGTACTAATATAAGCAGTGCTGCAGTGAATTAAAACCAACCAGCCAACCTGTGCAAGTCTCTCTATAAGATAGAGAGTTTTTGCAGTTTTCCTCAATTCTCATTTATTTCTGCCTTCCATTTAATTTGCATACTTTCCAGGAATTGTGCCCCCTCTACATACTATATTTTTCATCCTCCTCCTTAGAGAATATGCAAAAAACCTCCATTTTCTTTCTAGTCAATTCACTCCTTTCAGAATTCATCTTCTTTTTCTGTCTCTTTTGCTAACAATGTGTCCCTTTGGCTTAGAGCCAAACTCTGAGGCCTCCCCCGCAATCAGAACTTACAAAAAGACAGTTACCAGCTTACGGGGGCGGGAGTGATCATTTATAACAGGCAGGTGGAATAAAAGGTTTCCCTTACTCTCACTGCACCTCCAGAACAGAATGGTCTGCTTTCAGGCAAATCCTCCTTTGCCAATGAAAATCCAGGCATATTGATGAAGCTCCCCGGGTAACTCGTGGGGTCTGGGGTCCAGGAGACCTGGCACCAACCCCTACTAGCCCCTCAGCCCCGTGCCCTTGGACAGTCATTTCACGTCTCTGAACTTCAATTTCCTCCTCTAAGAAATGTGGATAATAATAGAGCTGTTGTGGGGATCCATGTGATCAAGTACCTGAAAGCATTTTGGTAGGTGAGGTGTATTATTGAAGGGGAAGCATTTCGACTGCTTTGGTTTATTTTTATAATTTCTCTGCACTATGCGAATTGCTTCTCTGTAGTTATTTTCTGAGTTATTCTCAGTATTGCTCTACTTTGATCCTTCCATGCTGCCCAATAAATGCTTCTGGGCTTAATTTTAATGCTACAAAAGGGGCTTGGGGGAGCTTAAAGGACAGGGTTGTTGTGAAGGACGTAGGGACGATGGAGTGGAAGACAATTTCATAGTGCTGAAATTAAGATCAATGATGTATGGAACGAATTAGAAGACATTTGCCAGGAAATCAGGGGAGGCTTCCAGATATGGGGTACGTTGGGGACCGGGAGGGATGGAGGCTGGGCCAGCGACTTCCCCACAAGCATTTGAATAGCATGATGACAATGTTGTGTGCACTCTGTTTGGGCTCAGAAAGCGAGCCCTGACTCCTAGCCCTCTGTGAACTGATGCAAACCTGTGGATGCTTGTCCCCAAACCAGGTACCGACAACTTTTTCTTTTCTTTCTTTTTTTTTAGGAGGTACGGGGGATTGAACTCAGGACCTCGTACATGAGAAGCAGGTGCTCAACCACTGAGCTACATCCGCTCCCCCCAATACCTATTACAACCTATGGAGTGAAGCAGGGAGCTCCCACCTGGGAATCTGGGTTTTACCCGACATGGTTCTTTCTTTCATTTGCTCATGTGTTTTTTCAATGACCATTTTCCAGTGCCTGTCAGGGACTGTGCTGCACTAAGCCAGGTGCAGGGGGTTCCACGACAGCTCGCCCTCTGACCTGGAGATGTTGGTGGTCTCAATGGGAGGCAGGCACACCCACGCATAGAAGCGACTGAGGGTGGTGGGCCCGGCAGGACACTTTGGTACCAGATTCGGCGGTGGCGTGGGCTGGTCCACACGCTTGTGGGCAATTGAGCCAAGCCTTTAGGGAGGGGTGATGCTACTCATATGATAATACCTGGTATTTATTGGGTATTTGCTGTGTGCCAGGCTTGCGGCTGTATGTTTTACATTTTACTTGTGTTATCTCAGTAATAAGAATGTCGACCACAACTACTATCAGGCCTTGAGCCCTTCCGGCCACCAGGGGAGGGAGGACTATTGACCTCGTTTTTAATTTAATTTAAAATTTTAAAGAGAAGTTGTAGGCTTACAGGAAAATCATGCATTAAATACAGGGTTTCCCTATACCACCCTATTAACACCTTGCATTAGTGTGGTGCCTTTATAATTCCTTAAAGAACATTTTTATAATTGTACTATTAACTGCAGTCCATCGCTTACAATTGTGTTGTACAGTCCTGTGGTTTTTGTTTTCTAAACTTTAATTCTAGTAACATATATGACAGCTAAAAATTTCCCCCTTTAACCACATTCACAAATATAATTCAGTGCTGTTAATTACGTTCACAATGTTGTGCTACCATGACCACCATCCATTACCAAAACTTTAGCCTCACCCCCAATAACCCTATACCATTTAAGCCTTACTCATTCCCTATCCCCACCCTGTCCCCTGGTAACCTATATTCTAGATTCTGACTCTGTGAGTTTGCTTATTCTAATTATTTCATATAATCGAGATCATACAATATTTGCCCTTTTGTATCTGGCTTATAGCACTCAACACGATGTCTTCAAGGTTCATCCATGCTGTCGCATGCATCAGGACTTCATTCCCTTTTAGTACAGAATAATATTCCACGTTATGTGTATACCATGTTGTGTTTATCCATTCGTCGGGCGATGGGCACTTGACAGTGCCTGAGGCCTCATGGTCCTAAGAGGCACAGCTGGGATTTGAAGCTCTGTGGGTCTGACAACCCAACAGAGGGGAGGCAGGAGGAACAGGAAGGATGAGAGGAGGGGTGCTAGAAGCTGAGGAAAGAGCACATCCCACACTTCACCCCTCCCTGCCTTAGTGTCGTCATCATCTGTAAAATGGTGACATAACAACACTAGGCATTACTAGGACGGCGATATGCTCAGAACAACTCCGGACACATAGAAGGGACCGTGGACGTGTTTGCTGTTATCCAATTGTTAATGATTTGAGGGACGCAGGAGATTAGTTTAGAGATTGCTGCAACAATCCTGGTAAGAGGTGCCGAGTGTCTGACCCACAGAGTGGCAGCGGGCATGGAAAGCTGGAGAATTTGAGAGGCGGTAACTCTCCACCATCGAATGTAAGCAGAGGAGGATGTGATGTGTTGGGCGACAGAGTGAGGTCTCCAGCCTGCTTGGGTGACGATGTGACAGTCACGGAAATAACTAATCCTTTGCGGGCTCTTGATACGTGCCGGACTCTGTGCTAAATGTCCCTCCCAATATATCCAGAATCTCACCCAGCTTGATTATTTTTTGTCTTAGTTTGCCAGGGATGTTATGACAAAGATCACACATCAGTTGGCTTAAGTACCAGGAATTTATGGTCACTGTTTGGAGCCTAGAAGTGCACCATCAAGGAAAGGACAGGCCATGCATTCTCCTGGAGTCCATAGCATTCTGGCGCTGGCTGCCTCAATCCCTGGGGTTCCTTGATTACATCTCTGCCTCCGTCATGGTGATCTGCTTCATCATCTGCCTTCTGACTTCTGTCTCCTACTGACTGACTGCATCCAAGTTCCTTCTGCTTATCAGACTCCAATCACATGGATTAAGACCCAATTACCCAGATTCAGTTTGACTTCATTGAAACAAGATTAAAAAAAAAAAAGATTTATTTATTTATTTCTCCCCTACCCCCTTGTTTTATGCTTGCTGTCTGCTCTCTGTGTGCTCTTCTGTGTCTGCTTGTCTTCTCTTTAGACAACACTGGGAACTGATCCTGGGACCTTCTGGAGTGGGAGAGAGGCACTCAATCTCTTGCACCACCTCAGCTCCCTGATCTGCTGCGTCTCTCATGGTCTCTCTTCTGTGTCTCTTTTTGTTGCATCATCTAACTGCTCCAGCTCTCCACATTTGCCGCACTCCTGCATGGGCCAGCACTCTGCACAGGCCAGCTCTCCACTCAGGTCAGCTCGCCACGCAGGCCAGCTTGCTTTTCACCAGGAGGCCCCGGAAATTGAACCCTGTACCTCCTATATGGTAGATGGGAGCCTAACCGCTTGAGCCACATCTGCTTCCCCAAATAAGATTTTTGACACTCTCTTTCATGAGTCCACACCTAAACTCATAAAACATCCTCAAAAGTCCTATTTACAAATGGGTTCACAACCACAGGGAGATTTTATGTATATATGTGTGTAAGTGTGTATAGATAGAGCAATCAATTGAACAATAGATTGATACATTGATAGATAGAAAGACAAAGAAAGGGAGAGATTTATTACAAGGAATTGGCTGATGCAATTGTCAGGGATGGCTAAGCAAGTACGAAATCTCTAGGGCAGGTAGCCAGGAAGAGGAGATCACAAGTAGGATGGAACTCCATGGAATTTCTTCTGTCTCTCTCTCAAGCCTCAGCCCTTCTTTCAAGGCCCTCTAACTGATTAAGCCAGGCCCACCCAGGTTATCCAGGGTAAAATCTCCTTCCTTCAAGTCAACTGACTAGGTACTTTAATTATATCTGCAAAACCCTTTGCAGCAACATCTGGCTTAGCCTTTGACTGATTTGCTGGGAACTGAAGCTTAGCCAAGTTGACTATCCCAGAAGCCATCCCAGAAGAAATCAGACACCTGGTCTTAGAGAGCTCTCACTTCCCCGTGAGGGACTCATGGAGTTTAAGGGCTTGGGGGGAGGGATAGGAAGTTTCCAGAAGGGTTGGCTGATAAGTGTGCAGAGATGGGGGTGTCCGCCCAAAACATGGACTTAAGGAAATGGGAGGCCGGATCTCAGGACATCTGAAAAGTCCAAGAGATGAAGGGAAGGCTGAGTATTCAAAGCGACCCCTCGGAACTTGACTCTCACCAAGGAGACAGACCCTGAGCGAAACCAGCAGCAGATGTGTCAAGGCTGTGAGGAGAGGACAAGAAAGGCCGAGCTGGGGAGCGGGTGTAGCTCAGTGGTTGAGTGCCTGCTTCCCATGTCTGAGGTCCCAGGTTCTCTCCCTGAACCCCCCAAGATGGAGCCTGCTTTAAACAGGGGAGACTGAGGGCCCTTTCATTGGCTCGCCTCCTCCCCATCTGCTAGAGTAGACACTCAAGTCCTCCCCGAGACATAATGAAAGCTCCATTTATTATTATTTTTTTTAGACTATGGGTCTCAGTGGGTAAACTTTGACCTCTCCCCCTGGCATATACAATTTAAAATCTCTCCCATTTGCTTTGTCTTTCTTCTGTCCCCATGGCTGGGTGTTTTCTGAGAACAAGTCCTCCCAGACCCAGTACAGGGAGTCTCTGGATGACAGAACTGGTTATGCTGTTTTTTTTTTGTTTGTTTGTTTTTAACAAATCAGTTGTATTGATACATATTAATAAAGCATACAATTCACCCAAAGTGTACAATCAATGGTATTTGGAATATTCATATAGCTGTGCATTCATCACTTCAATCGCCATTAGAGCATTTTCATTATTTATATTATTTATAATAATAAACAAAAAACAGACAAACAAGAAAATTCTTCATCTCTAAATCTATGTTTCCCCTGCTGTGCATAGCTGCTATTTTATGCTGTTTTTTTTAAAAATTACTGTTAATAGTTTATTTTCTTTTCATTTTTTATTTTTTAAAAGATACTTAGATTACATAAATGTTACAGAGCATATGTGGGGAATTCCCATATACCCTGCTCTCCCCACACCTCCCACATTTTCCCACATTAGCAGCATCGTTCATTAGTGTGGTATTATGCCGTGTTTTTGTTTTTTTTTTAAATTTTACCAGGAGGTCCCGGGGATTGAACCCAGGTCCCTCCATATGGGAGACAGATGCCCAACCATTTGAGCCACATCTGCCCCCCATTATGCTGTGTTTTGATGGCAAGGAAGAGAGACTCCTTTGGCCTTCCTGAGGGGAGAGGGAAGGCGGCCACGCGGGCTGCCTGGAAAGTAGACACTGAGAGAGCGTTTGGTATGTAGGATTTTTATTAAGGAATGTCGTTGGGAATAAGCCCTGTTGAAGTGGAGGAAGGAAACAGGCTTGGGCAGAGGTGGGTGGTTGTCCCGAGATGGGCTCAAATGGCCATCGAAGGGCAAAGAAACCCTCTGCAGCTGAGGCGTCCGAAGGCACGGATATTTGAAGGCTGTCAGCCAGACCTGCGGCAACAAGGGGAAACTGGGCAGCACCTCATAGGTCAGCCTAAGGGATTTAGGGTAAGAGTACCTGAGGACTGGACCTGACCGCTGTCAGTGGCCCCTGGGAACTCTGGGTAGCCCCCAGCCCTCCCTCCCCATTTCCCTCTCCCAGGGATTTCCTGACCCACGTGCTCTCTCTCATATGTGGTCTCCACTTCCTGTGGTCTGCTCTGGCCACCACCTGGATAGTCCAAATTGTGTTCTCTTGACCAAATTCTGGAGGAGCCATTCACATTAACCTCAGTCTGGTTCCCAAATTCTGTTCCGTGGAACACCAGTTTTGGAGGCATTACTATGGTCTTTGAAAGCTGGGTGATACGTACATGTAGGTTCATCATACTCTCTCTCTCCTTTGGTGTGTGTTTGAAAAAAATCCCCATAATAGAAAATGTATATAAATAGATCTCCTTAAAGAAAATACTAGGGAAGTGGATATGGCTCAAGCGATTTAACTCCCGCCTACCACATGGGAGATCCCGGTTCGATCCTGGTGTCTCCTTAAAGAAGACGAGCAAGACAGCGAGCTCACACGACGGGCTGGCATGGTGAGCTGATGCAACAAGATGATGCAACAAGAGACACAAGGAGGAAAACATGAGAAACACAACAAAGCAGGGAGTGGGGGTGGCTCAAACAATTAGGTGCCTCCCTCCCACACGGGAGGTCCCGGGTTTGTTCCCCAGTGCCTCCTAAAAAGAAGACTAGCACACAACAAACAGACACTGCAAATGCAAACAATGAAGGGGTGGGGAGAAATAAATAAATAAAATAAATCTTTAAAAAAAAAATACTAGCTGGTAGTGAGAGGTGGTAGAGGGAAGTAGGAGAAAGTTTGGATTCTGATGTTAGAGCGTGTGGGTTTGAATCTAACGCCTGCTAGACGGCTGGCTTTGGGCAGGTTATCTCCTTACCTGAGCTGAGTTCTCCTGAGAAGGGTTGTGGGCAGGATGGCTCCAGTTAGGACCGGCCATGGAGGGGCCAGCATGTCCATGGCAGTTACTTTATGGAACAATACAAAGCTCAAAATGTATGTTTAGGGAGGGGGAGGGTGAGGGTATATGGGAATCCCCCTATATTTTCAATGTAACATTTGTGAAATCTAAAGCTTCTTTAAGAAAAAACAACAACCCAAACCTCTATACATATGTATATGGGACGACATATGTAAGAAGAAAAAGAGAAATTACTTGTATTGATTTTACTGAAATTACTTTCATTTTTTATTTCTGGGAGGCTGTAAAACATATTTTTCTTTGCAGTCAACAATGCTCACACACACTTGGATGGAAGCCCCTTCTGGGTCTGGGCCCGAGGGGAAGTCCACAGGAGCCAAAGAAAGAAGGGAAGCAGATCTCTGAACCCCGTGGGGGCCAGGGCGGCTGACGGCCGGTCTGGGGGAAGGGATGTGGACGGAGACCCTCCCGCAGCCAAGGCTACTGACATTCGCCTGTGAAACCAGGCCCCATATGGATGTCCATTCATGTGGCATAAAGAACCTGCTGTCCCCAGAAACAACCGCCCTCTCACAAGGAATGAAAGAAGCGGGAAGGAAGAAGCGACGCCCCCCCTCCGCACCACCACCATCAAAGTATCGACTGCCAGATGCCAGGGCGGCATTCCAAAGGCTGGCGGGGTCTCAGGGGCCAGATGGGGGGGCGGGGGTCGCAGCAGCCAGCCAGCCAGAGAGACTGGGGCTGGGGCTGGGGGTGCTGGCAGCACAGCGCGTCTGGAAAGGGCCGCTGCTCCTAACAGACCGGTGGGAGTGGAAGGGGAAAGAATGACCTCCCGGGGGGCCGTTTCCTTCTGCTCCCGGCACCACCCCCTGCAGCAATATTTGCGATGACGAAAACCGGCCAGCAGGTCAGGCTGCAGAGAGCCAGGGAGGCATGCGGAAGGCCGGTTTTGAAATGGAAGGCGCCCACCCGACTGGAATAGTCACATCGTGTGTGTTCAGGGAACAGTCCCTTAAAAAATTAACATTTAAAAAAATGATAAAAGATGTGCTTATTATTAAAACAAACAACGCCCCCAACACAGCGATACGGAAGCATAGGGTTCGCTTTCCTCCCCTCCCCCACCCCTGCCCCTCAGCAATCCCTGTCCCTCCGTGTGTCCTTCCACTCCAGATCACGCAGATCTGCCTCATTCTTTCGAATGGCCACGCCACTTTCCACTATAGGGATTGCTTGAGATTATGCTCTGTGTGTGTGTATTTCAGCATGTGTCAATATTTCCTTAGGACAGATTCCTACAGTGGAATTTGGAGATCAAATGGCATGCACACTTTAAATGGTGCTGAATTACCTCACAAAAAGCTTTACATTCCTACTGGATATTACCAGGCTTTTATTTTTGCCAGTCTGATTTTTTATCTGATTAGCTAGTGAGTATATTTTCATTTGTCTGCTGACTATTTTCGTTTCTCCCTCTCTTTCTTCCCTCCCTTCCTTTTGCCTCTTTATGATCTTCACAGATTTCCAACTAGGCTGATATGCTCTATTTTTTTTTTTTTTAAATTAGGATCTATATTATGGATGTTATCTCTTTGTTAGTTGTTCATGTTTTCTTTTTTTAAAGACTTATTTATTTACCCTATCCATTTTAAACCCCCCTTCCCCGTTTTTGCTGTTTTGTATCCATTTGCTGGGCAATTCTCTGTGTCTGTTTCCTGCCATCTCTTCTCATCCTCCTCCTCCAGTCTTCACCAGGATT
>JAQZBX010066420.1:0-16116 GCA_029593785.1 Cabassous unicinctus
TATAAAAAACCCAGCAGGGACTCATGGAATTAACCAAGAACGCAAAATGCAGAAACATATGCATTATGGGCATCCCAGAAGGAGAAGAGAAGGAAAAGGGAACAGAAGGAGTGTTGGAGGAAATAATGGCAGAAAACTTCCCAAACCTATTAAGAGAGATGGATATGCAGATCCAGGAAGCACAGCACACCCCAAAGAGTATAAATCCCAACAAGCCAACTCCAAGACATATACTTGCCAAAATGTCCAATGCTCATGATAAAGAGAAAATACTCCAGGCAGCAAGAGAAAAGAGAACCATCACATACAAGGGAAGCAAATAAGATTAAGTGCTGATTTCTCAGCTGAAACCATGGAGGCAAGAAGACAGTGGTATGACATAGTCAAATTACTAAAAGAAAAAGCTTCCAAGCATGAATTCTCTATCCAGCAAAACTGGCATTCAAAAATGAAGGAGAGTTCAAAATATTCACAGATAAACAGAAATTAAGAGAGTATGCCAATAAGCAACCTGCACGTCAAGAAATACTAAAGGAAGTTCTACAAGTTGAAAGGAAAAAACAAGGAAGAGAGAGTTGGAGCCGAGTTTAAAACAATTAAAATGACAAAAAAAAAAACAAAACGACATATGACATACATTAACTCAAAGAAAAAATGACTGACGTAAGAAATTCGTTGTGAGTAATAACACTGAATGTTAATGGATTAAATTCACCAATAAAGAGTCACAGATTGGCAGAATGGATAAGGAAATATGATCCATCTATATGCTGTCTACAAGAAACCCACCTTCAACCCAGGGATTCAAGGAGGCTGAAAGTGATTGGCTGGAAAACCATTTTACAAGCTAACAATAGCCAAAAAAAGGGCAGGAGTAGCTATTCTAATATCAGACAAAATAGACTTTAAATGCAAAACTATCATAAGAGACAAAGATGGACACTATATATTAGTAAAAGGGGTAATATCTCAAGAAGAGAGAACAATCATAAACATTTATGCACCTAATCGGGGTGCCTCAAAATACATGAGGCAAACTCTGGAAAAACTAAGTGGAAAAATAATTGCCTCTACAATTATAGCAGGGGACTTTAATACACCTTTATCATCATTAGACAGAACATCTACACAGACAATCAATAAAGAAAAAAATGCTCTTAACAGTACATTAGAGGACCTGGACTTAATAGACATATACAGAACACTACACCCAAATACAGCAGGATTTACATTCTTCTCGAGTGCACATGGATCATACTCCAAGATAGACCACATGCTAGGCCATAGAACAACTCTCAATGAATTCAGAAAGATTGCGATTATACAAAGTAGTTTCCCTGACCACAATGAAATGAAATTGGAAATCACTAAGGTCCAGAGAAACAGATTAGGCACAAGGATATGGAAGTTAAACAACACACCCTTAGGCAAACAGTGGGTCAAGGAAGAAATCTCAAATGAAATCAGTAAATACCTTGAAACTAATGAAAATGACAACACAACATATCAAAACCTATGGGATGCAGCGAAAGTGGACCTGAGAGGGAAGTTCATAGCCATAAATAAAAATATTATAAAAGAAGAAAGAGCAAAAATTGAAGACCTAAGTGCACACTTGGAGAAATTGGAAAAACAACAACAAACTAATCAAAAGGAAGTAGAAAGGAGGAAATAACAAAGATTAGAGCAGAACTAAATGAAATACAGAATAAGAAAGCACTAGAAACAATAAACAAACCAAAAGCTGGTTCTTTGAGAATATCAATAAAATTGACAAACACTTAGCCAGACTAACAAAGAAAAAGAGAGAACAGATGCAATGACACACAATAAGGAATGAGCAAGGGAATATCACTACTGACCCCACAGAAATAAAGAGTATCATAAAAGGATACCTTGAAAAATTATGTGCCAACAAGAATGGTAACTGAGAGGAAATGGACAAGTTTTTAGAAACTCACAAACAGCCTACATTGATGAAAGAAGAAATTGATGAACTCAACAGTCCAATCACAAGTAAAGAGATAGACTCAGTCATCAAAAATCTCCCAACCAAAAAGAGCCCAGGACCAGATGGCTTCACAGCTGAATTCTACCAAACATTCCGCAAAGAGCTAACACCAATTCTGCTTAAGCTCTTCCAGAAAATAGAAGTAGAAGGAATACTGCCTAACTCATTTTACGATGCTGACATTACCCTAATACCAAAACCAAACAAAGATACCAAAAGAAAGGAAAATTACAGACCAATTTCTCTAATCAACCTAGATACTAAAATCCTCAACAAAATACTTGCTAATCGCATTCAACAATATATCAAAAGGATTATACACCATGACCAAGTGAGTTTCATCCCGGGTATGCAAGGATGTTTCAATAGAAGAAAGTCAATCTATGTAATACATCCCATAAACAGATTGAAAGAAAAAAAATCAAATTATCATTTTTATAGATGCAGAAAAAGCATTCAACAAAATACACCACTCTTTTCTGATAAAAACACTATAAAAATAGGAATAGAAGGAAATGTTCTGAATATGATGAAGAGTATATATGAAAAAACCAAAGCTAACATCATTTTCAATGGTGAAAACTAAAAGCCTTCCCTCTGAGATTGGGAACAAGACAAGAATGCCCACTATTACCACTCCTATTTAACATTGTCTAAGAAGTACTTGTGTGAGCACTGAGGCAATAAAAGGACATAAAAGGCATCCAGATTGGAAAGGAAGAAATAAAAATTTCATTATTTGTAGATGACATGATCCTATACATAGAAAGCCCTGAGAAATCTACAACAAAGCTTCTAGAACTTATAAAGGAGTTCAACAATGTTGCAGGCTACAAGATCAATGCTCAAAAACCAGTAGCATTTCTGTACAACAATAACAAGCAATCAGAGGAGGAAATCAAGAAAAAAATAACATTTACAGTAGTACCTAAAAGAATCAAATACCTAGGAATAAATTTAACAAAAGATGTAAAGGACTTATATACAGAAAACTACAAAACACTGTTAAAGGAAATCAAAGAAGACTTAAATAAATGGAAAAATATTCCGTGTTCATGGATCGGAAGACTAAACATCATCAAGATGCCTATCCTAACCAAACTAATCTACAGATTTAGTGCAATCCCAATAAAAATAAACACTGTATTTTTAAAGGAACTGGAAAAATTAACCACAAAATATATTTGGAGAGGTAAGTGGGCCCGAATTCCCAGACTTATTGAAAAAGAAAAATGAAGTTGGAGGTATCACATTACCTGACTTTAAAACATACTACAAAGCTACAGGACTCAAAACCTCATTGTATTGGCACAAGGATAGACCTACTGACCAATGGAACTGAATTGAGAGTTCTGATATATATCCTTGCATATACAGTCATCTGATATTCGACAAAGCCATGAAGCCCACTCAGTTGGGAGAGAATGGCCTCTTTAACAAGTGGTGCTTGGAGAACGGATATCCATATCCAAAAGAAGGAGAGAAGAATACCATCTCACACCTTATACAAAAATCAACCCAGATGGATCAAAGATCTAAATATAAGAGCCAAAAGCATAAAGACCTTGGAAAATAATGTAGGGAAGCATCTACAGGACCTTGTAATAGGGAATGGTTTCATGAACTTCACAGCCAAAGCACGAGCAGCAAGAGAAAATGTAGATAAATGGGATATCATCAAAATTAAAAATTTCTGCACTTTAAAGGATGTTATTAAGAAAATAAAAAGGCAGCCTACCCAATGGTGGAAAATATTTGGCAACTATATATCTGATAGGAGCCTAATATCCTGCATATATAAAGAAATTCTACACTTCAAAAACTAAAAAAGAAGCAACCCATTTAAAAAATGTACAAGTGACCTGACTGAAGAGACACTTATCCAAGGAAGAAATACAAATGGCTAAAAAGCACATGAAAAAATGCTTGACATCACTAGCTTTTAGGGAAATGCAAATCAAAACCACAATGACATACCATCTTCCACCCATCAGAATGGGAGCTGTTAAAAAAACAGCATAATGTAAGTGTTGGAGAGGATGTGGAGGAATAGGAACCCTCATCTACTGCTGGTGGTATTGTGGAATGGTCCAGCCACTGTGTAGGACAGTTTGGAGATTCCTCAGAAAACTAACAATAGATCTTCCATATGATCCAGGAATTCCACTACTGGGTATATACCCAGAAGAATTGAAAGCAAAGACATGAACAGATATATGCACACCAATGTTCATAGTGGCATTGTTCACAATTGCCAAGTGTTGGGATCAGCCCCGGTGCCCATCAGTGGATGAATGGATAGGCATGGTCTGGTGCATACATACAATGGAATATTACTCAGCTGTTACAGGGAATAAAGTGCTAACACATGAAATAACTTGGATGAGTCTTGAGGACCTTGTGTTGAGTGAAGTAAGGCAGGCATTGAAGGATGAACAGTTTATGACCTCATTGATTTGAATTGAGAAAAGTTAACAGTCTCTGAGAACTACTGTCTGAAAGATTGGTTAACAAGGGAGAGAGAGAGAAGGGTAGTTTGTGAGCCATCACCCATATGGACATAATCTATGGTAAATTGATAGAGTATATTTACATATTGAAGGATAGGACAGTTGGGTAGAAATATTACTGGGTTTTGTGGTGCAGGGTTAACAGGTGGGTAGATTAGGAAGGGCAGGTTAGAATACCCAGGGCATGTAACTATGAATCTTGTCATCCCATGAGCCAAGACAGGGGAGTGTCATATGCCCCAGGGGGTGGGGAGGAAGGAACAGAAAAGATCAAATGGGGTATTTAGTGGTCATGGGAAATATTCTTCTTTACCTTACAGTAATAGACACAGGACATGGTAAATATCATCAAAAAATATTAAACTATACCATCTAAAATGTAAACTATACTGTAAACCATTGACAATATTTAGTAACTATGTTTCACTATCTGTATAACAGTTATAACAATGCTACCATCCACACACAAAAAAGAGTTTTAATATGGGGTGGGGAAGGGGGAGGGAGTTTGGGTATACGGGAATCTCTAGATTCCATGTGTGACTTTGCTGTGACCTAAAATTTCTTTGAAAACTAAATGAACATTTGGGAGACCCTGGGGAATGAGAGGGGGAATATGTCATGGTACACAGTGGACATCTGATAATGCAGTTATTTAAAGGAGAAAAAATAATAATAATTAAAGAAATTTTTTTTCTTTTTTTCCCCATTTTATTTTTTTGAATGACCCAATCCATTAATTATGTTTTATTTTTAGTTATTTATTTCTGAATTTTCTTGTATTTTATCTCTTGCATTTAAGCTTATCACTATTATTTCATTTTCATATTAATTGTATTTGGTTATTATAGGGCTTCATCTTCAAGGAAGCTTTAGGTCACAGAAGGGTTACAATGAAGCCTGCAGAGGATCATTGGTGGGGGTTGTCTGGGATGGGGGATTCATGGGAGTCAGTTCACCTAAATATACATGAAAATTATATAAAATTGTTCAAATGATCGAGGAATGGGTCATGGTCACGGTGGATAGACAATCACTATAAATGAGGCAATACTGAATTCCCAGCTGTGAGAGCTCTGCCACATTCTCCAAGGGAGCAGCAACAGTCCCCCGAGTGCAGGGGCAGTGTCTGGCAAAAGAGGATGGCTCACTGTTTGGTTCTTGTTATTGATGACTAGCCTTATGAGTCTATGCTCCTGTAATTGAAACTTGGTCTACTGTTATGGGGTGCCTAACGGTTGCCACCTGAGAGCCTCCTTATTGCTCAAATGTGGCCTCTTTCTAAGCCAAACTCAGCATATGAATGCATTACCTTCCTCCCAACGTGGGACATGACTCCCGGGGATAAATCTCCCTGGCAACGAGGGTCTAATACCAAGTGCCAACTGGAAATATGAATGGAAAAAAAAAGACAAAGCCTTGAATAAAGTGGGGAAAAGCTAAAGACAAATGAGTTCATGTGGCTAAGAGACTTCAAAGAGAGTTGGGAGGTCATCCCACAGGTAACGCTTACGCACACCTCAGCAGGATCTCATAGAACACCAAATTGGATATCACCCCACACAGAGGGACTCCTGAGGGATCTGGAGACACGCAGGTCCTATATAAGGGGGGATAGCCCCAGAGATTGATGCCTTATCAGTGTACTTACATTGGAATCTGTGCTCCTGAGAGTGACAGAGTTGGACTCAAATAAGTCCTCCCTGCACATGGTCCATCAGTCCCTTCTATTCAAACCTATATGTGAGGCTGGAGTTTGTAGGTGTACTTCCAGAGACTGGAGCCTCTGACCTGCCTATGTGCCAGCTGTGCCTGTAATCTCGGTGGAGCTGCAACTCCTACTCTACAGCTCAATGGACTCACCCAAGTCACCTGGTGAGGAGACGACGATGATGGACAACGGCAATCCCAGGGAATGGAGAGAGCCTGCAGGTGAAGGTAGGATAATCCCAATCCACCGTATCCATGGGATATAAGCCCCCTCTCACTTGGAGGTAGAGTGGACATCACCATCCCAAACTCCTCAGGATTGGGGGAAGAGTTATGGACGAGAGTGGAGTTAATGGCAATCTGTTGTAGATATATTGTGATTCAAGCAATGGGAAAAATTACAACTGTGAAGTGGAGCCAGTGGCCACTGGACACTTTTGGGGCAGGGAAGGGAAAAGCAGTTGTAATACAGGAGCTTTTTCAGGATTTGGGAATTATCCTGAGTGACATTACAATGACAGATATAGGCCATTTTACATCAGCATATACCATGATGAAGTGTGTGGGAGAGGTGTGGCCTATGTTGTGAACTGTGGTCTATGCTTAGTGGCAAAGCCCCAGGATGTGTATATCCATTTCAGGTGATGTGCCACACAAATAACAAAGGTTTATGTGAGATGTTATGGGAGGTATGGGAGGTGGAGATCATGGGAATCCTTGTAATTTTTGTGTAACATCTATGTAATCTAAGGATCTTTTAAAATATATATGAAAAAAAGTATATTCTTTTAATCAATGAATAAAGCATTAAAAGGTGAAAAATAATCAAGATAAGTGAAAATTCTACATACAATGAGCATCAGTACCCCTTGTCAGCCCTCATCCGATCTTCTAGTAATCTATGCTCTAGATGTTAGTCCTTTTGTGTCTGGCTTATTACACTCAATACGGTGTCCTTGAGATTCATCCATGTTGTCATATGTGTCCCAATTGCCGTCCCTCTTATATCAGCATGGTATTCCGTCATATGTGTATACCATATATTGTTTTTCTCTTCATTGGCTGATGGACACTTGGTTTTTTCCATCTTTTTGCAATGATGTGAATAATGCTGCTGTGAACATGGGTTTTCAAATATCTGTTCACATTCCTGTTTTCAGTGTTTCTGGATATATTCCTGTAGGATTGCTTGACATACAGCAGTTTTGTGTTTACCTTCCTGAATAAATGACAAATCTTCCACACACACACAAAAAATAGGTCATTTCTCCAAGCCAAAATCAGCATATGAATGTACTACCATCCTCCCAAAATTGGACCTGACTACCAGCAATGACCCCCCTGGTACAGAGGGATTATTAACAAACACCCAATAGAATGCATTTGTAAAAAGCTTTGACCAAAAGGGGGAAATACTAAATACATACAATGAGTTTGCATGGCTAAGAGATTTCAAAGTGAGTCAAAAATTCATTCCAGAGGTTATTCTTATGCATGTCTCAGCAATATCTCATTGACTGCCACAATAAACAGTGCCTCAAGCAGCGGGGCTCCTGAGGATTCTAGAGACATCTGCACAGTATAAGCTGGACAGACACAATGAGAAATTTGGAATCCTGTCAGTGGGCCTTTCTTTGGAATTTATGCTCCCCAGGGTAACAGAGTTAGTCTCACTTATAATTCCCCAAGATATGGCTCTTCTGCTCCTTTTATTTGAACCTATATTTAGCACTATACTTGTTAAATATATGTCACAGAGACTTAAATCCTTGGTCTGTTCATGTGCTAGGTTAGCCCTGAATCTCAGCAGAGTTGCAAAACCTACTCTCCAGTTCATTGAACTCACCCAGGACAACTAACAAGGTTATGATGATGGGCAATGCCCATCTTAAGGAACAGAGATTATCTGCAACTGCAAGCAAGAGAGCTCCATCCATCTGCCCCATGGAATAACACTCCCTTCCCACCTCAATGAACAATGGGTTAAAGTAGATTTATTATTATTCTATTATAGACTTATTCTAGCAAAAGAAGATCTAGTATCATTGATTTAAAAAAACAAACAAAACAATGACCACCACAGGCTCTGAGGGGATGGAGATGGACAACTAGGTTTAAAATGGGGTCATTTTTGGGACATTGGAATTGTTCTGAATGACATTGCAATGATGGATACAGGCCCTTAAACATTTTGTCAAAACCTATAAAATTGTGTGGGGTAGACTAAACTATAATGTAAACTATAGTCCATCATTAGTAGCCATGCTTCAATATGTGTTCATCTCTTGGAACAAATGTACCACACTAATAAAAATGTTGTTAATGTAGGAAAGTGTGGGAAGGAGAGGGTGTGGAGCATATGGGAATCCCCGATATATATTTTTTAATTTATTTTTATATTTTAAAGGAACTTTACATAAATGTTACATAAAAATATAGATGAGAAGAGAAGAAAAAAAATGAAGACCAAAAATAGAAGGTGTAATGAAAGAAAAGCAATGGAAAAGGAGAAAAAAATGACAGAAAGAAAAGAAATAAAGTAAGGAGAAAAAAGGGAAAAGAAAAATTGGAAACAAAGCTAGAGAAAAACAAAGACAAAAAACAACCCAGTGGCTGTACATGCCCTTTAACCGGACTAGATGATGCACATGGGGACATCCATTTGTCCCCGCCACGCTATATGACTCATTACCCCATACTCCTAGTAATTGGGAAATGATCATGGCTAGAGTTAGAGTAAAACACACCCCCTGCTGATTCTACCCATTGGCCATTTTTTTTGTGCCAAGTTGTGCTGCAATTGTCACTTAAAAACACGTAACAGCTTTAGCCAATCACACTGCTCAAATCCTTAATGACCCAAAATAAAAATTTCCTCACTAAAGGAAGAAACTACTCAACTACAAAAAGTGGTTTTACAAAATAGGATGCCTTTCATTATTCTTAGTGTGGGACAAGATAGGACCTGTACCCTCATTAATGTTCAATGTTGTTTTTGCATTCCTGATCACTCTTATAATACTTCACAAGCTCTAAATCATATGCAGAAGCACATACAACACATTGATAAATTAGCTATTGGCCCACTATCTGAATGGTTTAATTCCCTTTCTTGGCCCTGTCAACATGTTTTTATAGGTCTACTACCTCTTGGTGGAGGACTCCTCTTACTCTGCTGTGTTTTATACTGTTGCTGTGGAATGTGGATGCAATGCTTTTCCTATCATTAATGTAGGCTTCTGTGTGGGGGTGGATTGTGGGGATCCAGGGCCTGGGGTCCTCCTAAGTCATCAGCACATAGCCACCTGGATAACCAATAGATAAGTTTAAGGTTAACCATCCTCCCCAGAGAGGAGAAAATGTATAGCTGGTATCATAAATGTCTTTGATAAACATCCTTTCTATGAGCGTAGTGAAATATCACCACACCCCATTTGTGCAATTCATATAACCCAAGCAGAAACTCTATTCTCATACCCTAAGGAATGTCCTTGTTCTGAAACCCCTTATATCACCATTCATTTTACGTTTTTTTTGCAGAGCATTATCATCATTCTGTGATCAGCCACCATTGGAGACTTTCTCCTGTTCATAAGTCCAAATAAAGTTTATGTGTGACTCTGGAAAAAAAAAACAAGCCAGGAAAACAGTCTTCCCTCTTAGGCCACTAGGAACCATCTCACATTGCCAGTGCTTATCAGTCAATTACCCTGCAGCCCCCCTCCCCTCCACAGGTAAGGTCTCCGTTTTTAGAGAATGAAATAAAGAAAAAATATAAAAATATTTAAAATAGATTAAAAAAAAACTGAAAAATATCAGTATATATGTTCCCTATCACAAGGTGCCAGCTGGATGCCTGGCAAGCCCTGGATCACTCTTCAGAGCCATTCTGGTAGGAGGCACTGAGGATTGAATCAGAGAACTAGTACATATGAGGCACCTGTTCATAAATGAGTTACACCCACTCCGTAGGTTAGGTAAACTTCTGAAATCCTATCTGCCTCTCCCTGCCTACTATTCCCTCAGGAGTTTTGAGCTTCTAATACTTTGCAGGCCCTCTCTTCTGACTTCCTTCTCTCTGGGATGTTAGGCACCTGTTAGCCCACGCCTTCACTAACTGAGTTCCTCTATCTCCCAGGGAGGGTGGGTGTGACAGCCTGCTGATCTGATTCCGACCTCTCCTCTTCCAGGGTCAACTTCAGTGCTGGTTGGGGTCTTTTTTTCCCTCTGTTACACTTAACTTATCTCCCCTCCCCTTTACAGTTCTCTCTCTCTGAGTGTGCTGGGTGCTGGTTCAACACATATTTGCCCTTCAGATCCCCCACAGATGGATCCTTTCAACTTCCACTTGCTGGGCTGGCTACATTCGAGATTCAAAGTGGGCTCATACAGCCAAACTCACTAAAGAGAAGCCAGAGGACCTTCTTTCTCTTCTCAGTTGGCTGCAGTGAGCCAGGAGTTTTACCAAGGCTATTCACCTAGAGGGTATATGTGCCCTTCTTAGCTGCAGGGACAAGTAACTCAAGGGTCTCATTAGGCCTCTTTTTCTTTCTATCCTTCTCCTTCCTGGATGATGCACAGCACTCTCCTGGTTTGCAGATTGCCAAAGCAATTCCCTTGGATAGCATTTTGCCCTTCCTCAATTGTTTCTGAAAGAGAGTTGAGCCCTGCTTACCTACTTCAACCATCTTCCCAGAAGTCCCTCACTCATTCTTGATATAGGGGAATTCCCTATATTTTTTACATAACATTTATATAAACTTAAGCTTCTTTAAAAATAAAATAATAATATTTAAAATAAGATAATATAGGGGATTCCCATATACCCTACCCCCACCTCTCACACTTTCCACTAATAACATCTTTCATTGGTGTGGTACAGTTGTTACAACTAATGAACACATACTGAGGCATTGTTAACTTTGCAGCACACAATTTTATAGGTTTTGAGAAAATGTGTAACAGCTTCTATTCATCATTGCAATATTGTACAGAAAAATTCTACATTCCAAAAATGTCCCATGTTTTACCTATTCTTCCCTCTCCCTCCCCTGAGAAACTGTGGTGACCACTGTCTTTATAACAATATTACAAGTACTTCCATTGCTAGTATACTTTAATCTACTTTAGTCCATAGTTGCATTCTTCCCTTAAGACTGTTTCTTCTTCAGTCTTCAGGATTTGTGGATGGTGATGGGAACTCTGCTTTTGATTGAAAAAGGGCTTGGATCCCATGGTCCAGATGGATGGAACAGTCTTATTTGCATTTGTAGATACACTCTGTTTTTTAGGAAGGGAGTTTTCCATTATGATCCTTTCGTTAGTGGTCCTGGGTGAGTTTGATAAACTGGAGAGTAGGTGTTGACTGCCACTCTGCTGAGATTCAGGGCTTAAACTGCTCAAAATGAAGACTGAAGATTTACATCTCTGTTACATATATGTAACAGGTATAGTGCTAATTATACATTCAAATAAAAGGGGCAGGAGAACTATTTGTGGGAAAATTACAAATGAATCTAACTCTGTTACATTAAGGAGATAGGTTAACATATATTCCACCCCAAGGCCCACCAACATGGTGCCATTTTTCTAGGGTTGTCTGCCCTACCTATAGGGTCTAAAAGTCTCTAGAGACTTCAGCCTTATGCCTTATTGAGACATTGCTTAATGTGGCAGTCAGTGAAATCCTCCTGAGACATGAACAAGTGTAACATATGGAATGACATTCAGAATACCTTTGAAAAATCTTAGCCTCAAAAATTCATTTGTGTGTAATACTTCCCCTGTTTGGTCTAGGTCTTTTTCCAAATGTGTTGCTAGTTGGCACTTGGTAATAATCCCTCAGTGCCAGGGAGTCTCATCCCCAGGAATCATGTTCCACATCAGGGGGAAGTAGTGATTTTATATGCTGAATTTGGCCTAGAGAGAGAACACATTTGAGCAATAAATATATTATTAAATGTTATATATTTGACAATATATATTACCAGGCTACATTTTAATTTCACAATAACAAGTTTCTTAAATATAAGCATCATCACTATCAAGTGCCTGGTGTATTGGTCTGTCCTCCTTCACTAGGCACTGCTCATACACTCTAGAGATTCTTGCTATTCTATGAGAAAATGTATCAGGACTTGCCAGGGTGAGAATTCAATATTCTGTCAGTTGTTTTGTGGGTCTTCTTCCCCTGTGACAAGACCCCATGACTGTATAATTACCTTCATAGTCCATTGATACATGCCCCAGGTGCCACCTCCCCACACATCTCCACACCACTGACACTTGGCATAATGATCTTCCCCTGCCACACTTAACAACCCTTCTTCAATCCACAACCTCCCAAAAATGAATACAAAAATTAATAAAATTTAAAAAATAAATAAATACAAAATAATTATTTTTTGCATTGTGATTTCATCAAACTAAGATCTGTAATCTTTTATGTATATTGAGAATTTCTTCTCTATATTTCCCCAGTTTCTTAATTTATATTCCAAAAATTATAGGTTACAGAAAAGTCACATATAAAATATAAGGAATTCCCATATATTCACCTCTCACCCCACATCCTCTCCATCCAATAACATCCTACATGAGTATTGTACATTTGTTATAATTAAGGAACAATTATTGAAGCATTGCTACTAAACATGGTCAATTATTTACATTATGGTTTATTTTTTGCATCATTTCTTTTATAGGTTCTGACAAAACATAAAATTGACTGTATATACCATGGTAAAACCATGAAGAACAATTAAAATGCCCCCAAAATGCTCTCTGTTCCACACATTCTGCAGGGCCCCCTCAGAGCCTATGGCAACCACTGAGTTTTAATTTTTGAAGAATAGGGTTCATATTACATGCATTAATATTGAAAACTTGATATATTTGTCTGTTTTCTTTAATTAGGTGCTGCCTATATACTCGAGAAGTTCTTGCCCCTCTCTTTGAGAATGAAGCAGGACTCCCCAGGATGGGAGCTTAATATATTCTGTTTCTTGTGTGGGTCTCCATCCACTGAGATAAAAATCTATGACAACACGAACACTTTCGTATTCCATAGATGCATGCCCCAGGTGCACCCTTTCCCACATATCCCACCACCACCAAAACCCTGTCCTACAGTGACCCTCTCCTGTCATATTTGCAAAAAATATATATTCCTACCATTGTAGTTTCAACCACAACCCTACAAATTATCAGAGTTCAACTGTTCATTCCTCCAGTGATCCCCTCAGTTCCACTGAGAGTCCATCTCAATCTTCCCACACTTCTCACCCTCACATTCCAGCATCATCAACCCCACTCACAACCCTGCACAACCATCACCCCTTCCACTGCCAAACCACTCCCTTCCACATTATATGTATTTCACCCATATTTAGCATTGCTTCACCACACTCTACTCCCTTTCTGTCTCCTGATAACCTATCTTCCAGACCCTAGCTCTAGTGAAAGGTTTTTAGTAAATCTTTGGAAATGAATGGAAATGGTTAAAGCACATCACAGTGTTTATAACAAGTAGAGCTAATATATGGGTATGAGAATGGGTGAAAAGAAAGTATAAGATCATGTATATTAACAGAAGGAAAGCTAAAAATGTAACATGGGACTGTATAATATAGTAAAACCTCATGTGAAATACAAATATGGATAGTATTGCATATATAAGAATGTTTTCACAAAATATAAATACAAATTAACTGGAGAGATGGAAACAAAACAGCAGCTATGTACATTAGGGAAAGCATAGTGATTCTGAGAGGTGATAAGGTTTTTTTTGTTTGTTTTGTCTTTTTCATTTATTATTATTATTAAAATAATGAAAATGCTCCAATAATGATTGAAGTGATGAATGATCAAATATGTGATTATACTAAGTACCATTTATTGTACACTGTGGATGGAATTCTACTTTATTAACATGTACCAATAAAATACACTTGTGAAAAACAAGCAAAAAACCATAACATTTTCTAGCATTCACAAAAGAACTTCAGACTGTCACAACTGTGCAGCAACTCCCATCAACAGATAGAGTCTCTTTATCTACCTTTGATTCTGGGGTCAGCATAAAGTGTTTTATTTGTATTGGCCAAAATAATGTGGTGGAATTAACAAAGTGCCTCAAAATGTCTTGGTGGTTTTCTGCTGCTCTCTCCTAGAGTTTTGAGTCAGTCATGCGAACAACTCCAGAATAGCTTGCTGGAGGATGAGAGGATATGTGGAAAAAAAGGAGAGTTTTCTCAGCCAAGGACACTCAAGTACAGCCTATATCCAGGAGAGCCCCAAAATGTAAGAAACACTAGTCATGATCACCCAACCCTTTTCAGTGAACAAGAGCTGATAACAGACGGAACAACATCACACCATAGGCTCCCACATAATGGAAAAAGTGTTATCATAAAACATTGATTTTGGGATAGCTTATTATGCAGCAATATCTAATTGATACAACAGTCAGTGTGAAGAAAACTCTGAGAATTCAGAATAATTGGCTTCTTATTTTCAGCATTTCTTAAGATTTTAAGATGACACTGTTTTTAAATTTATTTCAGATAACTACATTAAATGGTGACCAGAGTTGGGATTCTCTTCCAGGTAATCCAGAGATATTGGAAAGATATGATTTTTTGTGTAGGAACAACTTGTGACCCTGAATCAAAATGGTCCATTCCCTGAGGAATTATTGAAAATCATTTTAAGCTCTTGTGAAATTAATCATTTGATCATGAGGGTTGAAGAGAGTTTTGAAGACAAAAGAGATGAGGCAATGGATGATGGAATATATATGATTATTCACTCAGATGCCCTTCAGAATTTATAGTGAAATTTAGAGAAAGGGGAAATATTTCATTTCCCTAAATGGAAAGATTTTTATTTATTTACCAATAAAATAATCCAAAACATGAAAATTAGTCCTGCACCCATATACATAAACACTTTACACATGCAATGGAAGATATATTACCTTAACAAGATGATGTAAATAGCAAAAATATTTCTTTTTTAAGGATTGCAAGGTTTGACTTAAACTTTTCCTACCTCATATATAAGGTCATGTCAGGTTCTAGATAAATGAACTTGTCAAAGAATAGCAATTTCTGCCCTGATTGAGGTTTTGAGCCCAGTAATCCCATCACCTCTTCAACCTCAGGATAAATGACCTCTTTATGACATCATTCCCAAAGAATCTCCTCATGGCCACCTTTATGTCTTTATTCCTCAGACTGTAGATGAAAGGGTTCAGCATGGGTGTGACTACAGTATACATCACAGAGGCTGGTGCACTTGAATTTGCATTATGCAAGATAGTAGAAGTAAGGTATACACCTAGACTTGTACAATAAAATAAGGAGACCACTGAGAGGTGAGATGCACAGGTGGAAAATGCTTTATATTTCCCCTGAGTTGATGAGATTGCACGTATTGAGGAAACAATCTTAGAGTAAGAAAAAAACACCCCAGGGAGGGGACCCCCACACAGCAGCCCAACTGCAAAATACATCACTATGTCATTGAAGAAGGTGTCAGAACAGGCAAGGTGGATTATCTGATTAAGTTCACAGAAAAAGTTGGGGATTTCCAAGGGTAAACAAAAAGACAACTGCAAAACCATTAAACTTTGTAACAAGGAATGTAAGACACTCATGATCCAGCACCCCAGCACCAGCAAGACGCAGAGCTGAGGTTTCATGATGACCGCATAGTGCAGTGGGTAACAAATGGCCACAAAGCGGTCATAGGCCATCACAGCCAGGAGGAAGTCATCCAACCCTACAAAGAGTAAGAAAAAGTACATCTGAGTGAGACAGCCTGCATAGGAAATGGCTTTGCTCTGTGTCTGGATGTTCACCAACATCTTTGGGATAGTGATGG
>JAQZBX010066421.1:0-16113 GCA_029593785.1 Cabassous unicinctus
GCTTTTTCAAAATTGCTCAGCAATACGTGCTCCACAGCTCCTCTCCAGCTGCCACGCTTATTGAAAAGACTGAAGAAACAGTTATTAAAGTGGAGAAACACTTGCACTAGCCCTCTCCCCCTATCAACCCCTTACCTGGGTTCAGATCCTTACCAATACCCTAAACCTCCTCAACGCCTCAGGTATTGCCCCCAACACTAGCTCTTGCTTCTTATGCGCCTCCCTTGGCCACCCCCTCATGGCCGCCATACCCGTCTGTGGTGGCCCCTTAAATACCACAAATAGCACAGCTTGCAATGGCCTGTCTATCCTCAATATCCCCCTTTTTAATGTGTTTCTAGAAAACATAAAATGCTACGTCAATTCTAACTCTGCAACCGCTTCTAGCACTTACCCATGCATTAATAACGTTTCAATAACTTACAACCTGTTCACCCCACAAGGCTTCTGCTTTTGGTGTGATTTTTCCCTGACCCCCTGCGTTAATAGATCCTCCCCCGGACCTTTTCTACTAGTCTCTCTAGTCCCCCAGTTAACCCTTTACACCGAGTATGAAGTGACCTCTCTTATGACACCCTTTTGCCAGAAAAGAGCAGTGTTTCTCCCCCTCCTTATAGGTGCCAGCCTTACCACCTCAGTCGTGGCCACTTCAGTGGCTGGCGGCGCCCTAGGACACATTGTAGTCACAACTGAGGGTTTCCATAACACATTACAGGTCACCATTGACTCCACTGTTCAATCTCTGGAGTCTCTCCAGAGGCAACTTACATCAATCGCACAAGTGGCTGTCCAAAACCGCCATGCCCTAGACCTCCTAACAGCAGAAAAAGTTGGAACTTGTCTTTTTTTACAGGAAAAGTGCTGTCACTATATTAATGAGTTCGGGTTAGTAGAGCAAAATGTCCAAACCTTGTTCAATCTCTGCAATGATTTAGCCAACAAATATGGGACACAACAATCACTCTTTCTGGTTCAACTCCACGCTCTCAGCTTGGCTAGGCCCCATTATCACTCCCATTTTAACCTTCATTTTTTTTCCCTTCTCATAGCTCCCTGTGTTGTTAAGTTTATCCAAAAACAAATTCTAAATATATCTTTCCTAACTTACTGCCAGCTTCAATTTCCACAGTACCAGCGGCTGCCGTTGCAGTCCCCAGAGCTCCAGCAATTGACACGGCTGGGCAGGAACACTGAACTGTGAATCCCCCAACCCCATTTATCCAGCAGGCACCACCCAGTTATTTCTCCCAAGCCTCTCCCTTGTTTATATTCACCCCCTACCCCCCTTTTGGTTAATTTTATCACCCCTTGCCACCGAGTTGAAGGGAGCATACCAACCAGTGGTCACTAGGCATTTGTGCATTATATACATGGAAGCTCTGCTAAAAATACCCCCTCATGCACAGAGACCTGGCCAGCAGCCAGGGATGGGTAAGAACCCCAGAGGGGGCCAGCCTAAGACAGGCGTGGCCATTGCAACCCCCCAAAAAACAGCCTGGCTGGCAGTCAATGACAGGTAAGGCCCCCAGAGGGGTCAAACCTAAGACACATGCAGTCAAGGAAACCCCTGCACCTACCATATACCACTACTCTTTATTATATAATAAAAGAGGGGGACATGTGGGAGGAGGTGTAGGGGGAGGGGCGAGGGTGGTACGGAAGCTTTGAGCACACTGCCCGAGAAAACCGAGGCGTGGACACAGTCTTGGTCAACCAGGGACAGACGCTTTTGCAGGTATCACAGCCAATCGGCTGCTGACATCTGTAGCAACCTCTCCTTGCCATGTGCTTCAAGATGGCCACCACAGCTCGGCCCCGCCCCCTTTGTCTCATACGCATTCCATACCTTATATGGACATAAGCCCATCCCAACCAATCAGAATCTGCCCAGTATACCTTACCCTTCCCCCGTTTCACTCAACCCTCCCCGCTCTGTATAAATATCAGAGTCTGGCCAATAAACTCAGACTTGGAGCCCAACCTTGTCTCTGGAGTGTGCGATTGTCTCCATGTTCATTACTCGCCATCTGCTGGTAACCGAAAAGCGTCTGACTCCCCACTCTCATCTGCAGCTCGAGATGCAGACCCTGGCCCTTGGCTCGCTGTGCTTGGGGATGTCTGAGTCCGGTGGGCCGCACCCCATCCCTTCGTCCCCTGACTGCTGGATTGCTGAAGGACTGCCCAGAGGTGGCAATTGGTGGTGGCAGCCAACAGCAGCTGGCCACAATGCTGACAATCCAGAAAGGACAAATTCTTCAGAAAGTAGTATATGTTTGTTTGTAGCCGAGTTTCCTTGCATGTAAGAGTGATAATGAGAAGATTCCCTATTAGGGCTGACAGGTACATTATAAAAAGCAGTACAACATGTAAAATCTGGATCTCCCAAATATCTGAAAATCCTATGAGGAAGAACGTGGTCCCAGAAGTAAAGTTGTGCATTTTTCTGGACATTTAATCAATTACTCTAAAAAATAAAGAGAACAACCAGAGAATGGATGGAGGTGAATTCTTATTGTTATTACTATTAGTATGAATATTGGTGCAAATTTATTTCTAACACTCAATTTTCTACAAGAACATTTGAGACCACATGAGATTAATATCACAAAGTTGTCACTGAATAATTTTAAGCCCAGTTATCCATATTAGATGTGAGACTATAAAAATATTTAGGTCCCAAATCTTCCACCCTGAACTTTCATTGAAATTAAAGCCTTTATTCTCATTTACCTTAAATAGAATTTTACATTGCAATAGGTATTGAGAAAGGCATGGATTGGGATCAGTCAGAGCACACATTTCAGCTCAGCCATTTACTACCATTGTGAATATAGAGAAAGTATTTTAGAATCAGTTTGCTCAATTTACACTGTGAAATTTTTTTTTGGATCATTGTTCTGATACAACCAAATAATGTAGATAAAAATGCCTAGCATAATCCTTGAACCAATAAAAAAGGACTAAATGACAGTCTTTCTTCTATTTCATCTTTCTTCCTTTTGCCAGTATTAGGAAAAATTATGAAAAACTTTAAAATGGAGAAAAATATATACTTAGACTCAGCCCTAATTTACAGCATTATCTTTTCCTTTTATTATTTTTGAGCTATTTTACAATTCTGTACTTTACAGGAAACTGTTACTAATGCAAATAATTGCCATTGATATGGGAAATACTATTGTTCTGATGTAATGCAATTGATTATTGCTCTCTAGACTGATGTATTTTACATCTATTAGAAAATTCATTCTGTCATTCTTTATCTGCCATTATTAATTTCTCTTCTGAACATGTTGTAATATCTTGATGATGCCCTCATTAATTAACAAGTTAAATAAAATATTTTGCATGAGATTTTTTATATATGCGTGCGAGTATTATTTTACCCTTTTTTGAAAAAAATTCTTAATACCTGACATAGAATAATCACTGATACTTAAACTGAAACGTTATGAAAGGAATTTAGACATCTTAGATAAATTCCTTAAGAAATTTATTCTGGGCATAGACAACAGAAATCTATGAGATAATTTTTTGCCTTTTGCTGTGTTAATTTTATTTGACAAAAAACTGTCCTCAATTTTGGTAAACACTTCAAAATAGAACTGAAATATTTGAACTGTGCAGGAAAATATTCATGTGCATTTCCTATGTTTTAGAAGTTTCTACATTCTCAGTTGATTGTCCAGTATTGCTGCATTTGCCTTTAGGGAGTTGGAACAGGGTTTGTAGCCAAATCTCATATTTATATACCTAAATTAGAAAACTCTTGGATTTTTCCTTCTTAGCCAGATTTACATTCCCCCCTGACATTCCTCTAGCTGAACTTAGCCTTCACCACCCTCCTTGATATCATCATTCTCGGTGTGATACACAGTTATCAACATGGCTTATAACAGTATATTTTCCCTAGAGTTCTCCACAACTTGCTCTCCTCTCACTTATTTTATTGCTTTCCTCTTGTCTTGGAGAAATTTTGGATCCCTCCTACATAAAGTTGTAGTGCATAATTGTCCACTGGAAATATATGTTGTTGATATTTCATAAAACCCATTTAATTGACATAGTCTGAAGTGGTGGTAGCATATGCAGGATCCCATTATGAAGCTATGTTAAGTAGAATGAGGATTTTACCAGTATTTCAGATCTTACTATCCTAACTATTTGCTCAATAAATGTGGCAGTTTTCTGAAATGTGTTTTTTAAGCTATACTCATTTTTCTTGTTTCTGATAAAATTTCTGCTTATGAATATTTGTTTTCTCATTTTTCTCTCTTTTCTGCAGTATGACTTGCCAACACTCATTTCATCACACATACATTCAGAAAAATATTGGTGTTGGTTCTTTATAACTTTGTAGGACCTATGGAAAAAATACTGAAAGCTTGAATTCTCCTAGCAATCATTAGATATTATCATAAAACAACTAAAATGCAATGTACTGGGGGGCAAACATGGACTTCAGAAAATAAATAGATTTTAGCTTTTCGATGTCAATAATATTTGGGGTAAAACTCAGCACAGTTTTTATCCCAAAAACTTTTTCTTATAAACTACCTTTATCTGGGTATCATTCCAACTTTTACACCATATATTTCAAACATTCTGAAAAGTGTTTGATGCTTTCTACCTTTCAATTCAATTGTGTTCAAGAACTCACTGACTTTCTGTTATGAAGTCAGACAAACAGCAAAGAGAAAACAAAATGATGTTTGTAAATGACCGTCTGTTATCCAAGGTCAATTTGCACCTTCTCTGGGTGCTCTTCTTGGGACTTTACAACAGATGAATGCTTTTTCTTTATTAAGATATTATCTTCTATGCTGTCTCTTCCCAAGACCAGTGGTTCTCAAACTGTGGTACCAGGCTCAATAGCATGAGCATAGCCTGTAAAGTTTTTCAAAATGCAAATTCTCAAGTACTAAAACAGACCTACTGAAAGAGAAACTCTTGGTTGATGCTTAGTCCCAAATGCTTTTATTATTTCTCCAGTAAATTTTGAGGCATTCTAGAATTTGGAAACCGTCCTGAGAATATCCACATCTCCACCACATCATTCATGGTGTTTTTGTCTGTTTACTAGCAGCTTTTTGAATTTTATCTTTTAAATTAACTGTTCCTCAAAATTATTTTATTTTTCTTCTCTTCTACCTCTAAACTCTCTGAAGAATTCAGCAATCAAAATCAATTCTTAGCAATTAGAAGCCCAATACCAACTTATATTAAAGATCCAGTCTTTTCTCCCCAAATACATACCCTGCATTTGCAAGTTAGTTATTAAAATAAAATAATATGTTATTTACATTCTGTAGTATATTGCTTATTTTAAAAGTAAAATAAAATGTAAGATGCCTGTTTACACCAAATTATGGTAGGTAATAAATGCTTCAGGAGTACTGAGGGAATCAATATTGATTTGGTATAAAAATGTGGCAAAAGAAATACTTATCCCTTGAAATATGGGTATTATTTTTAAAGGATAAATAGTTGAAAATGTTATGTAAGACAGGATACACGGTGGGAGCTAAATAGAATCTCAGCAGCCTGCCAACTGTAGAGGTAGAACACTTTAGCAAATGTTTGTGAATGTGGTCTGGGTAAGTGGGATAGGAGAGGTGAGGGGCATGAGTAATGGACTCAGAGGTTTAGCTTTTACCTATCCACCTTGAGAGCAAGGCTGTTTTGGTACCTAGAGATGTATGGCATAACTAAGGCTACACATTTTTAGTTTCCTAAAAATTAATTGCTTTTTTGAAAGAGAGACATTTTTGAGGCAAAGAAATGAGTCATGATATTATTTTAAGCGTGGAGCAATGAATTTTTAAAAGATGCCATGGAATAAGGAGTCACAATAGGAGCTAAAGGGAAAGAGGTGACCCAAAATAACTTAAACGAGATAAACAGAATGCTGGGAAATTTTAATGTGTTGTTGAAAAAATGAAAAATCAATAAAGCTTAGTATAAATTTTGGATGCATAGGTATAGATATAAGTTTTCTCGTCTTTCTTTCCAAACAGTACAGGAGGTACAATGTGATCATCTGTGCCAGCCTCCCACCTCTTTTCCTATCTTACAGTGGATCATCTTGTCCAGGCTTGAGAGTTCTCTGGACTGCAGCATTGCAGCAAAACCTGATGCTAATTAGGCCTTTCAAAAGGTGCCCTCAAGGCCTGCAAGAGACTGTTCTTCCTCAAAGAAGATGGATATGTTTTACTATTCTTTTATTCAAATGTATTATCCCCAGTATAAAGATGATAAAATTAATACGGAGGTGAAGACATCTGAGTAGCATTGCAAAAGAAAGTGGATGATAGCATACGTGCAGACTGAAGAATGACTGATTTAACCAGATTCATTCAGCTGAAGCATATGATTATACATACAATCTTGTTACAGACTAAGAGCCATGGATGACTGGCTATGTTTCCTTCCTATTTTAATTGGATCCTCCTTGAGTCAAATATGTAAATACCCTGGGGATAGAACCAAATTAAGCAGCACATTTTTCCTCAGAAGGAAAGGGTCATCAAAGAAGTAAACTCATTTATTTCCAGAGTTGCAAGGAAATTACAAATGGCTCAGATTGTTTCAGATTTGAAATTGGTTAACATTCCTTGACATTATAATTGAAGATATATAATTTCCCCATTATTTTGATATGCATATTACTAACAGAGATTGAGGCTATGTAAATTTTAAAATGTGGTTAAGACATCAGAAAGTTTATACAAAGATGCTCAACACCATTAATAATTAGAGAAATGCAAGTTAATACCACAACGAGACACCATTCCACATCCATTAGAATGGCTATTCTTAAAATAAAATAAAATAAAATAAATGAAATGGCCAGAGTTCCTGAGAAATAAGAACATGCATTCACTGTGCATGGTGATGTAAAATATTGTAAATACTGTGGAAAACAACTTTGCTCTTCCACCAAATGATAAGTATAGAAATACCATTTGAAATGGCAATCCCACTTCTAGGCATATGCACAAAAGAATTGAAAACAGGAACTCAAATTGATATTTGCACACTGATGTTTATACTGGCATTATTCACAATTGTCAAAAGATGGAAGCAAGCCAAATGTCCTTCAAATAAGGAAGGGGTAAATGAAATGTGGTATATACATACAGTGGAATATTGTTCAGGTGTAAAAAGTAATGAAGGCCAGATAAATGCAACAACATGAATGAATTTTGAAGACATCATGTTGAGTGAAATAAGCCCAACGGAAAAGGACATGTGCTGTATGACCTCATGATTTGAAACTATAAGAATAAGCAAACTCATAGAATCAGAATATAGAATATAGGTTACCAGGAGACAGGGTGTGCTTAGGGAATGGGACATTAAGACTAAAATGTACAGGGCTCCTATTTGGCATGTTGGAATTGTTTTACTAATGGATGGTAGCACAACCTTGTAAATGCAATTAACAACATTGACATGTTTATTTGAATATGATTTACAAGGGGAAATGTTAGATTGCATATATAGTAACAGTATAAATTCAAAATAATCCAAATAACTGCACTACAAAAATGTGAACTCTAAGTTAAACCACGGACTTTATTTAAGGGTACAATTATAAATATTTACTATCATCATTTGCAACAAATGTTTCATACTAATGTGTGGTGTAGAATATGGGAATCCTTTATTTTATTCACAAATATTTTTGGAAATCCTTACCTTTAATAAAGAATATAAGCAGAAAAAAACTGTTGAGCCATTTGTCTTTTATAGTTTTCAGTCTTTCCTCATTTTTCGATTTATCTAAGCTCTTAAATCTAAAAAAAGTTTTACACTCTGTTTTATTCTTATATATAAAAAGTTATGTTTTTACTTATTCATGGAAAAATTTTTCCCACAAGACTTTATTGAATCTTTCGCTTTACTTATGACTTCTTGCTTTGGAGTATTGTTCAGTAGGTTTTCTTTCCTTTGCTATATTTTGAGTAATGCTGTGTAAAGACATCTATGCAATTTCTGATTTTTTTCAATTCCCCAACCATTGTCAACAAATCACTCAGGAGTATGTTTATATTTCTGTAGTTGTTCCGTACAATTATTATTAGGTTTTTTTCAAGTGATTTAACTATTTATTTAATTATCTATTTTGGTTAAAGTTTTCCATTACATGCCATAGTTATCGATGGTTTTTATTATACATAAATAACAATGTTTTATACATTTTATTCCTTTAGTTTTTAAAAGATTCAATTATTTTATTATGTTATTACTTGAATAGCTTACCTCAGTTTTCCATGTAAGCAATCATAATCATGTAAGAAGAACAATTTTGGCCCTTTGTTTCAATTTTCAAATCTCATATTTACTTTACCTCTAATTTTTAAAATGTACAGAGAATAATGTTGAATAACAAATACTTTCCTAATACATATTTTTTATTGAGTATGTGTCATTTTTACATATGAACTTCATGTACACTTTAATCAGGGATAAATATATTGCTAAATTGTTAATTCAATTGGTGGTGAAATATATTAATTGATTTCCTATTATTAAAATTGTATTGTTTGAATGAACTATATTTTGTGGTTATCTGCTTTTGGATAAGAGTTAGTATTGTTTAGTTACATAAATTTCCTGGGTATATTATATCAGCAAATAGATTTTTCATAGTGTTTTGTGAATCATATGGTATCTCCTCCAGAGGAGGCAGTATGTATGAGCTGCTTTGAGGAAGGGGCTTCATACTTAATCCATAAGCATTGGGATCCAAATGACAATGCCAGAACCTAGATCAAATGATCAACATGAGACCAAAAAGCCGTATTCATCCCAATGAAAATAGGCAGATTTGTGATTATCAGTGAACAAAATTTATTCTAATGAGAATAGAGTAAGGTAAATTATGGTGAACTGAAAATGTGGACCTAAAATTTTGATTGAGAGGATAAATTAATTATTAAATGTAAATATTTCCAATTGACCAGATTAAACAGAATGAATCTAATAAATAAATTAATTAATTAAATTTATAAAGTCAAATACTTAATCTATGATTACTGTAGAAATATGAATATAATTAGTGCAATGAAAAAAAGATAGTCATTATTTATATTATTTGTATTTAAATTAGAATGATGACATGATTCCTCCTTAAAACATTCAGATTGGTCCAAACACAATGTTTAACCTACAAAATAACAGGGGACAGAGTGTAAACTATAATGTAAACTGTATTCCATGATTAGTAGAAATGCTTCAATATGTATTCATCAATTATATCAAATGTAACACACTAATGAGGAAAGATGTTGATGTGGGAAAGTGTGTGAGAAGGAGGGAGAGGGACATATGTGAATGCCTTATATTTTTAATGCAACATTTAGGTAATCTAAAGCTTCTTTAAAAATAAAAAAAAATATTTAAAAATACATGAGGCCAAGATATGAATATAATAATCACAAAATGCAATTAGCAAGCATACAAAGAAACGAGGGTTTAGATGGTTCCTTATGATACAAACACAAACAGACACGCACAGAGAGACATGAATGAAAGTTTTGAAATTACTGGTCTCCAAATTTAATATATTTCTTCTGGATCTGTTCCAAAGATGGAAAAAAATCTGTCATCAGTGATTGTTTCCTTCGGAGACTTTATAGATCATCAGTGCATCAGGGATTCCTGACCCTGCAATTCCTCTCTATGTACTTGGTCACCATATCAGGAACATGATCATCATATTGGCCAGTGGCTTTGACTCTCAACTCCATTCTCCCATGTATTTCTTCCTTAACAACTTGGACTTTTTGGACATCTGTTACACTTTCACTACAGTCCCTTAAATGGTTGTGAACACCTTGAAGGAAACCCAGATCATTCCTTAGCTAGGCTGCCTCACCCAGTTACTTTTCTTCATTTCTTTCATGAATACAGTCAGCTTCCTTCTCTGGGTGATGGCCTATGATAGGTAGATTGCAATCTGCCACCATTTACATTACACCAGATAATGAATCCTCACGTTTGTGTCCAGCTGGTGACTGGGCTCTGATGTGTGTCCTAACTTGCTGCCCTCCTACACACTGTCCTAATGGCACTTCTCTCCTTCTGTGCCTCCAATACTATCCATTATTTCTTCTGTGATCTCTATCTCCTCCTGCAGTTCTCTTGCTCACATTTGTCCTTCAGCATGATGGTCACTTACAGAGTAGGAGCTCTCTTGGCTACCACATTTTTAATCTGAATCCTTATATCTTATGTGCTTATATTCAGCTCTATTCTGAAGATCACTACTATTTAGGGGAAACAGAGAGAGTTTTCCATTGTGACAGTCACCTGTCAGTGGTGGTGGTGTGCTATGGCACAGCCACTGTTTACTTCAGACTTTCCTCCTCTCCTACCCCTGAGAGGGACACAATGTCATGTGTCATGTATTCTGTGGTGATGCTGATGATGAATTCTTTCTTCTGCAGGTGAAGTAATAGCGATATGAAAAGAATGCTCATGAAAATGGCTTGTAGGTGCACAGCTTTATGAACAATCGGTAATTAAATGATTGAATTTAAAGACAAAACTTTATTGATAAAATAAAGCAGCAATAAGATCAGCCTTCTGCTTTTTAAAAAAATTTCTTCCCTAAGTTTGAAAATGTGTTACAACTTATATTCGTTATCTTATTGATTCATATGAATATATGCATGAGATATAATTACAGGACACTTTTTTTCACTGAAACTTCTTAAGAAAGTTATATCATGCTGAAGTTCCAAGCTTATAAACAAAAGCAGAGTCTCCAATTCTACACATATGCCTGTTAGTGATGAGATGTGATTCTCTGTGATAAAGTTCCCAAGCATTATAGATTAAGATAAATAATTTATAATTTTTTTATAAATTGAAATTTTGAATTACATATTCATGGACTTAAGTGCTAGCTCCAGGACTTAGTGGATTAGGGAGGCTCTATCAATTTTGACACTTAATTTCTTATCCCAAAGTATTTATATCATTTCTAAATAATGTTTGCTTTCTTAGAATCACTTCTCACTTCAAACATAGACAATAATTTCATTCTCTTGTCCCAAGTCCTTGTCATATTCCTTATATAGTTTGAGACAAAGAGACCAACAAATCCCTCAGAAACACTTTCCTTTATATCTCCACAGGTCAGAGGCCAGGTGACCCCCCAATATTAGGAATATCCTGAATACATTTCATAACCAAAGAAGAGATAACATTGTCAGAATATTTGCTTGAGATAGAAGGATGTTTAACTTTAATTTCAGTGAAATTATTTCCCTCTATCAGAAGAAAACTTTAACTACTATATAAGAATGCCTCAACCATAAACACATATCTTTTGATTCATGAATTGCTAAAAAAGAAAATCAATACACAACATGAAATTTTTTTTTTATACTTTGGAATATTCCATCCTGTAAAGTCTATGTAAAATATTCCCATTCTAATTTAGCATGATTGTATATTCAAGCCATTCTAATTTGTTTATATAATACCTTAAGTGTAGGTGGTTAAAGGTGATTTCTGTATGTACTTTTACAGCTTCAGAGTCTAAGCTCTGAGACAGATATGCATAAATCTGGAGAAAGCACATTTTCATATATGTGCTTGTAATTATAAACATCCATAAATATTTCAAGGGAAAACATATAAGTATAAAACTTATATCCTTTAAAGAAAAAGATACAACAAAGTTGGTAAAGATATGTTACCTATTATTTTAAAGTATTCAACTAATTTATAGTGACAATGAAAAACGGATTCACAGAATATACTAAATCATTAAATGAATGCGTTAGGATGGTAATTTTTAAATTGCAGATTTAACTTCTTACAATGGATGTTTACTTTACTGTTGAGAATTTAAAAAAAACTATCACAAAGTTAATTCAATTTTTCACTACAAATTCAGTTGCACAAAATGATTTAGGGTTAGAGATTTAATTGTAATATACAGCTCATGATTTAGACATGGCTTTCTCAGGCCCTCAAATATCAGACAAATCAGGCTATGTTAAGAATCTATTACTTCATATACATACAAAAGGTAAATTTCAAATCATTAACCTTTCAGAACAAAAATAAAGAAAAAAACCATCATGTATGATCCCTTTCTTCTCTAAGGAGTCCACTGAAATGATAAAACTATGTAAACATGAAACTTCTATTTCATCCCATTCACAAATGTTTCACAATCATTAACTTGCTTGATAATGAACTTTGGCAGAAAGTGAAGCAAATGGGAATTTATAGGAGTTCCAATTTATTGGAGAACACATGTGACTCAAGGTGGAAACAAGGCATTAAGTCTATAACCATGTTTGCAGTTCCCTCCGACCTTCTTTACCAGTTTAATATGTGCAATGGCTCTGATTTTAAAAAGAAGTTCTCCAAATCATTACTGCAGACATGACCTTATTCAAAACTAGCTATTTGATGAGTAAATACCTCATTTTTTTTGCTAGAATGATTGTATAGATTGATTTTGTATGTTTCAGAAAACCAGTTCTATTTACATGTTAATTTCACATTTGTTCAACATAAGAAACCTTACGGCAGGTAATTATATCATCCTAAACACATTTCATAGTGTAGACCTCCTTTTACTTGAAAAATGCCAGCAGGAGATCTCATTAGAAAAAGTAAAACAAGGTCTGATTTGACTATTTCCCCTGGCTGTGTTCCCACAGTAGGAAAGATGAACAATAGCCTAGCTGCTACTTTTTCCATCTAGCCACACATAGCATGTTGATGTTCAGGAACTGGGTCCATGAAAACAGTGCCACAGATGAGAAAGAAACACGAGATAGCTGGGGTCAGGGGACCCTCCATCCAAGGGGAGGAGAATGTCCCACTGCATAAAACATCGTGGTTTTTATTTAGCTTTAGAACAAAGAAAACAAGTGTGCATATGTGCAAAGGTAATAGATACATGACAGGTTACACTTTACTAAAGTTAACAAATCTTTTGTGATAATGATTCAGTTCTCCTTAAATTCCTGCAAGTAACAGACCTTGTTAATCATTATCTGACATATACCAGATACACACCTTGAATCAGCACAGAATACTCCTCCACTAGGCTCCTAGCAGATCGTATCTTACTGTCTTGAGACTAGAGATGCCAGTCCCATATATACCAAGGTAGCCTGCTTTCTGTCTCGAGTCATGGCCTTTTATTGAGCACCTTCATTTCCCCCTTTTTATTAATTAATTTTTAAAGTGAAGATCATAGGAACCATTATATAAGATGATACAAAGTGACCTCTTGTCACACTTGTCTTCTTCCATAGGCTCTTGTGACTGTGCCTGTCTTATGTTGTCCTCCTCTGAGAATCTTACCTGTCATTGGTCACCAGTCAAGTTTTGAGCTCTTACACGGAAGGCAATTTCATTTATATTTTATACTTCTTCAGGTTCTTTATGTGTATGCTTTTATGTAGATAATTAGTAGTAAAATCACAGGGTTATTAGTTTACTACTTTCTACCACAAAGGATGAAAAATTAGTTCTTCATGGCTAAGTTTCTTAACATACATGCATTTATCTGATTTAATTTTTCATTTTTCTATGAATATATGTTATTACTCTACCCTTGAAAATACAAACAATTAAAATGCATAAAACAATAATTCCTAATCCAATACAAAATGATATTTAAACTTTTTTTTGTTTCCACCAGTAAAATGGATTGACAATATTTAAATTTTCAGACAATTCATTCCAAAGTTCTGCACCAGGGGTTTCTTTCAATTCATTTTGAGACATGCTCAATGCTTTCTTTTGCAATTCTAAAATATCTAAAGAAATATTATGCTTATATCCAATCAAATGATATTTTACTTCTTCCCAATCATGCTTATTATTATTATAAGGCAAAGGAGTAATCCAAAAAGAGCTTTCATTCCAATCACATTTAAGAGCTCTTTACAAGTTTAAATTATAGATTTGAATACCCAAATGTATTCAATGAACATTCATATGATTATTCAATTCCATATAAATGTTAGACTGGCTATGCCACATCTCACTTAGATTTTTATGCCAGTCCTTAAAATATTGTAGAGTCTAGACTCCTTGATGCTGGGCTGTGCCAGGGACAGCTGCAGTGGTTATGATGCCAATCATTCCCAAATTTCCTGCTATTAAAAGTCCAAACAGTCTTTTAGTTCTTTTTAAATAATGGTCGAGGAAGTGCCATATCAACTGGAATTCTGGAGACTGTTGCCAATGTCTGGTCATCCGAACCGATATCCATAGTCCTTTTCTGCTTCTTGCTGTAAAAAGCGTTTGATTTTCCTCCAAATATGAATTCTTAAGACATGTAAATAAAGAGCAATTTGAGCAGCGAAAGTTCCTTTCACCAAAATTACTTCTCCAAAGATAAACAATATAGGATATTGTACATGTATTGTAAGAAATGGAGTTGATTTTCTTTTTAAACTGGTAATATTAGCTTTATTGCCTTGCCATTTGAAAATTGGGCCAGTTCCCAGAAACAATTTCCAAAAATAATTTTGAGTTTTGTTAAGTTTAGAGTCCCATGGTTTTGGTATAAATCTTCTTTGGTTTATACAATTTATTGAGCTGTTAGGAAATGTCGTATTACCAAAATTCCAGAAATAAAGATTACTGTCATTAGTGGTTATGGTTGAATTGTTAATGAACCAAGATATGGTTGTGTTTTTAATAGGCTTTGGCATTCCTATAGGGGCCCAATGCTTTACATTTCCATAGGAATTATTAAACAACACAACCTCTGTAAAACCATGACATACATGTCATGTTTCACTTAGTAATCTGTTTTGAGAGGGACATGTAAGATTTACCATATTTTCTGATTTATATGGTAAAGAAGGGAAAATAAGAACACAATTTTGAGTTTAATTTTTCCCTGTTAAAACTACACAGCTATTTTGAGGTTGCATGCATGTGGAACCATGTCCAATACAAAGAGGGTGGTCTATAAAAGGTAAAGTTAAATTTTCTATAAATTCCCTTCCTTCTTTTGACTTTAAGGGTAGCCATAAGTCTACAGGTCCCAGAAAATGGTGATATTGATTAAGATAAATTGGGTAAGACTCATCGGCTGAGGTTAACAGCTCTAAAAGAGGTGAGTTGGTAATCTATGCCCAATAAGTGAAATTATGATATGGTATCTTACCTTGACCTAATACTTTACCTATAATTAATCCAATATGAAACTACCATGTCCATAGTTTATGTTTCGGCAGCATCATGAGCTCTAGGCTTGATTCTTCTGGAGGGGATCCACTGCTGTTCTCCTGTTTCTGTAATGATAAAAGCAAAATCTCAGCCCTAAATCTTTACCTCTAATTTTTCCCATTTATTGGTTGTTTCATTTTCCCAATATATCGGTTTTCCGCACTTTTCATTTTCATCATTTTTATTAACCTCCCATTGTCTTTCTCCTGTTGTGGTATTAGAAATTTGTTGTCTATTAAGAAAATTTAAGGTAAGCAATGCTTCAGATAGTTTGTCTTCAGCATATTCTCCTCCATCTCCCTCTTTCTGTGTTTGGAGCATTAATTTTAGTAAGTGATTGCTTTTTTCTACTATTACTTGTCCTTGGGGGTTATATGGAATTCCTGTAATATGTTTATTGTTCCAGTCACTGCAAAATTTTTTGAAAGATTCACTAAGATAGGCAGGCCCATTATCAGTTTTTAGCTGTGCCAGCAGCCCCATTACACAAAACAGTGTAATAAGTGAGAATGTACATGTGAGGCCTTTTCACCAGTATGAGCAGTGGCCGAAATAAAAATAGAAAATGTTTCCACTGTCACATGTACATATTGAAGGTGGCCAAAAAAGGGCACATTTGTAAAATCCATTTGCCAAATTTCATTAGGATGTTCTCCCCGGGGTTTAGCTCCTGGAGAGAAAGTGGGGGCATTTATGGGCCCACAAGTAGGACATTGTCTAACAATCTTTTTACTTTATTTTACTGTTAAGTGGGGATATTTATGACATAAACCAGAAGCATTAGTATGTGTAAGTTTATGATAATCAGCAGTAGTTTCTGTATGAGCAATCAGCTTATCTACCAAATCGTTTTGTGAAGCCATAAGGCCTGGAAGTTGAGAATGG
>JAQZBX010066422.1:0-16121 GCA_029593785.1 Cabassous unicinctus
ATTAATGTTCACATAATATCTTTTTACATGAGTCAATGTGAAGTTACAATAAGACACCCTGATCTGATTTTTTCTTGTTTTCTGAAAAATAAGGTATAATTTACATACAGAAAAATTCACTCTTTTTCATGGTTAATTCTGTGGGTTTTCACAAATGTATAAAGTCGTGTAACCACCACCGCAATCAAGCCAGAGAGCATTTCTATCACCCCAGAGAGTTCCTCGTGCCCTTCTTTATTAACCCTTGACCCGACCCCCAGCGCCTGGCAATTACTGCTCTGCTCTGCTGTCCCTATAGTTTTGCTTTTTTCCAGAACGTTGTAAATGGAATCACACCCTCTGTAGCCCTTTGAGCCTGGCTACTTACACCTAGCAGTGTTCATTTGAGATTCATTCTCGTCCACGCGTCTGTCAGTCGTGCATTCCTTTTTATTGCTGGTTAGTATTTCATTGCATACTATAGGTTGTTTATCCATTCTCCACATGAAGGATATTTGGGTGGTTTCCAGTTTGGAGCAATTATAAACACAGCCTGTGAAAACATGCATGTTCAGGTTTAACTTGTGTGAACGTGCGTTTTCATTTCACTTGCATAAATATGTAGAAGTGGGAATGCTGGGTCGAACAGTAAGTGTATGTTTAACTGAATAAAAAATTGCAAACTGTTTTTCCAAGTGGCTGTTTTTCCAAGTGGCCACCGAGGTGGCTCCCTCATCTGTTCGCTCGTTGTTTTTGTGTGTCGTTTGTGCTTCTTGTCTGCTTGTTTTTTCTTTAGGAGGCACTGGGAACCAAACCTGGGGCCTCCCATGTGGGAGGCAGGCACTCAACTGCTTGAGCCACATCTGCTCCCTGCTAGTTGTTTTTTCTCATTGTCTGCTCATTGTTTTTGCTCAATGTCTGCTCGTTGTCTGCTTGTTGTTTGTTTGTCTTCTTTAGGAGGCACCGGAAACTGAACCCAGGACCTCCCATGTGGGAGGTGGGTGCTCAACTGCTTAAGCCACATCCGCTCCCCCAGCTGTACCATTTTTATATTCACACCAGCAATATATAAGAATTCCAGTTACTCTGTATCCATGCCAGCAATAAGTATTGTCAGTTAAAAAAAAATCATTCTAGTAGAAGTGTAGTGATATAGATTACTCTTTTATTTGAGATAATTGTAGATTTACATTAAGAATACTACAGAGAGATCCCATACTCCCTTCATCAGTGGTAACATCTTGCACAACTATTGTACAATAAATATCACAATCAGAAGACTGACATTGACACAATCCACCCACCTTATTCAGATCTCCTGTGTCCACGTCCTCATTTGTGTTGCAAGCACTGTGATAGCATGTGGATCTGCTGCCCTCCGCCACAGTCAGGAGACAGATCAATTCCATCCCAGGGATCCTCTTCCCTTTTACAGTCACATGCACCTCCCTCCCTCCCCCTCCCTCCCCCTGACAACCATTAGTCTGTTCTCCATCCATAATTTTGTCATTTCAAGAAAGTCACATAAATGGAATCATACCGTAGGTCACCTTTAGAGAGCTTTTTTTGTTTTTTCTCTCAGCCTAATTCTCTCGAGATCCATCCAAGTTCTTGCACGTTTCAGTGGTTTGTTCCTTTATATTGCCGAGTAGAATTCCGCGGTGTGGACGTACCGCAGTTTATCTGACCATTCATCTGTTGGAGGACATTTGGGTTGTTTCCAGTTTTAGGCTATTTTGAGTAAAACAGCTAGGAACATTTATGTGCCACTTTTTGTGTGACCATCAGTTTTCATATCTCTGGGATAAATGCCCAGGGGTGCAGTAGCTGCACTGTAGGAGAAGTGCATACTTAGTTTTGTAAGAAAGGACACACTCTTTCCCAGAGCGGCTGCACCACTTTCTCCACATGCTTGCTATTGTCACTATTTCTCATTCTACCATTCTGATAGGTGTGTAGTGCCATCTCACGGCGGCTTTATTTTGCATTTCCCTAGTGGCTAATGATGTTGAACATCTTTTCATGTGCTTATTTGCCATCTATGTGTCCCCTTCAGGAAAATATCTGTTCATGCCTTTTCTCTTTTTTTTTTTGTACTGTTGACTCTTGAGAATTCTTTATATATTCTACATAGAAGTCCTTTGTTGGATAGCTACTCCCAGCCTTTTCGTAGGGTTTTTTGCAAAGCAAAAGTTTTCGATTTTGATGGATTTAGCAATTCTTCCTTTTGTGGATTGTGCTGCTGGTGCCCAGCCTATCCTGGGATTTGAGCTCGGGCCACCTGCGTGCAGAGTTTACCCTCTTAAGCACAGCATTCCGGCTGTAGTCGAGCCAGTCTTGGATTGCTCCCTCCTCGTGCCTAGTCTCTTTCTTCCTTTCCCAGAGGATGTGGCCATCTTGAAACTGGTTTGCATCCCTCCCCTCTGATTATCATTCTTTTTATTTTATTTTATTTATTTATCCCCCCCTTGCTGCTTGTGCTGCTGTGTCCATTCGCTGTGTGTCTTCTCTGTGTCTGCTTATCTCCCCCTTGCTGTGAGGTCTTGCTGCATCAGGCCTCGGGACGCGAACCCGGGCCTCCCATATGGTAAACAGGTGCTCTATCCATTGCGCCACACCCGCTTCCTGCCGTGAGGTTGCTGCATCAGCCCACCGCACCGCTCAGGCCGGCGTGCCCTCACAAGGAGGCCTCGGGACGCGAACCCGGGCCTCCCATATGGTAAACGGGGGCTCTATCCACTGAGCCACTCCCGCTTCCCGATTATCATTCTTTTAGAAGAAGTTTTGCCAATGTTTACCCCGTGCCAGATACCAAGTTAGATGCTGAAGCCACAGCAGTGCCCGAGACAGAACCTGCCCAGAGGGGGCTCACGGGCCCTGGGGGGCCAGGAGAATCAGATAATCCTGCAAATCTGCCATTACACTGTGGTGAGGGTTAGCAGGAAAGGCCTAGGGTGCAAGGAGGGGGAGAGGATGACCTGCTTGAGGAAGTGACATTGAACCCAGACCTCAAGGGTGAGGACGGTTGACTAGAGGAGGGGAAGAGTGTTCCAGTTAGAGGGAACAGTAGCTGCAAGGCAGGAGGGCATATGAGAACAAGGGTGTGTTGGCTGGTGTGTAGACTCCAGGATGACAGGGTGAGTCAGGGCTGGGTGCAGCCAAAGAGGGGCCAGATTATATGAGGAAACTGAGGCCCAGGAGAGTTAAGTGACTCCCCCAAGGACACTGGCTGAGAAGTAATGGGGCCTGCCTGGTGTTTGTCTATGGCCCAGGCCCTGGGCGTTGGAAACATATAGAAATAACTCAACCCATCCCTGCCCTGGGACTGCTCATGGCTTAGAGGAGGGGATGAGGTCCCCACACAAATGGCTGGTCTTCAGAAGGCTGGAGCTACGGCTCCATCTCTGCAGCCAGGCCTCAGCATTCCTCTCTGTTAAATGGGGTGCTGCTCCTAAGTCCTCTGGGGGTTCCCCTGCCTCATTGTTGAGACCGGGGGCCCAGCTTCCCACTAACTCAGCCCCCTGCCTGTCCCCGTCCCCACCCCCTGGAGGGAGGGTTGGGCAGAGCCCCCAAATGACAGCAGGACTTGACTTCCCAGCTGGCCTTGCCCTTGGCGGCAAACCCACAGATTCTGGAAATACCCACTGCCCCCACCCCCATGTCTCATGCTTCAGTGGCTGCCCCTTCCTACTTCTCCTTTCCAAGGTGGTGGGGTGGGGGTCGGGGGTGGGGAGGATGCCACTTTGGGGAGTGGAGTCTTGGAAGGAGGAGGCGGGGATGCGGACTGACAGACGGACACCTCGTTTTCAGGCCAGGCCCCGCTTCCTCGGCAGCCAGCCCGCAGGAGGGGGTTCTGGAAATTCTGCCGTTTCCTCCCACTGCTGCCTCCTGTCCCACGTGGCTCGCTGCCCAGAATCGCGCCCAGCGAGCACAAACGGGGCTTTGTGTTCCTGAGACAAGAAGCACCTCCTCACCCTCCACCTGGGCCTGCCCAGATCGTGGCCTCAGAAGGGATGGTGCCACTTCCCAGGAGGGGAGACGGGGCCTCGGCCTAAAGGCGGCAGGCCCGCGGTGTCCACGGGTGGCGTCGGGACTCCTGGTTTTGGGGTGCAGATGTACAGGGGAGGTGGCAAGTTAGCAGTGACTCAATCCCCAACCTAGGTACACGGGGAGAGAGGAAGTAAAGCCTAATCTGACCTGTTATCGCAACGACAGTGGATGGATTCCAGCCCACAAGGGGACCTGGATTCTATTTAATCTTGCAAGTGTGTTTCGAGTCTTTCCTATGTGCCAATCAGTGTGGGAGGTGCGGCATGAATCAGACATTGTCCCTGACATTTAGGAGATAAGACAAGCGTGTAAATCACCACAGAAAACAGGTGAGCAAGAGCCCAAGGTCACAGAGAGGTGCCTGTGGGGCAGCGGGGTGGGGTGGGGGCTTTGCAGCCTTCCTACGGCTCCTGCGGGGGCTTCCAGGAGGCAGCGAGCCGAGCTACGGGGGAGGTGGCAGAGGGGCCTGGAGGAAGCACAGATTATTTTCTGATTATGAGAAGCACATGCCATATGTCTAAGAAGCCCTCCAGCCCCAGCTCTGTCATCCCCTGTCTTTGCTTTATCTTCAAACCACTGCCTGCTCTCTGGGAGCACATTCTTCTGTGGTGTGTTCCTCTTGTCACCTTCCCCACCATACTGCAAGTGCCAGGAGGGCACGGCTGGGCTGCCTTGTACCTCACTGTGTCCCCACTGCCTCGTACAAAGTAGGCACTCAATACACATTTGTCCAATAATAAAAGAATATTATATGTATGTATGTATGTATGTACACACGTGCACGTGGTATTTTATGGCATCAGGTTCATGCTTTTTATATTGTTGTATGTCTACTGTTTTTCCCTCCTGTACTTATTCTGCTTTTCAGCATTTTTGCCACCATATTCTCTAGGAACATCCTTTTTAGCAGCTGTATAGTATTCCATCGCACTTTATTTCTGCTGTACTTTATTTCACCCCACCCCGGCATCCTTTATCCGGGTGTAGAGGGAGGACTTGAGCATGTGGAGAAAGGAGCATGAAAGCTTTCCTGGTGGGAGGAGCCGATGCAGCAAAGGTGGGGAGTGTGTGTGTGAGTGGGGGCGTAGGGGTTGAATTCAGAAGACCGCGTGGCTGGGGAGCCGGTGGTGGTGTGCTGGTGAATTGGCTCTTGGGGAAAAATTTTGTAGCACTTGCCAATTTCCACAGAGTAAATTTTCCTATGGTGGCCAATGTCAAGTACCAAACTTGGGGTTACTGAACATGGAGCTGGGAAGGCAGCATTGGTTTTCTGGAGCCAGAAGGTACAGGCACCAGCACACTCCTGCCCATGCCCCAAAAGGCCACTGGGATGGGGAGCCCCCCTCTACTTCACGTCCGGGAACCCTTCTGGGGCCCCAGGCCCAGCATCTCAGACGAAGGGGGCTGACCAGTCCTGGGCAGTGGGGCCCATCAGGGCAGCAGGAGCCCTGATCTTGGGATCTCTCTATCAGATTTCTCGGCCAGGACATAAATCTCCAGATTCCCTGAGCTCAGCAAGCCGGATCCTCACTGGCCGCTCAAGTGTGGCTGCTACATGCCCAGAATTCAGGGCTGGGCCTGGCTCTCCACCCTGGCTACGTCCTCAGGACCCAGCCTCAGAGCCAAGCCACTGAGTGGGACTCAGTGCCAGCACTTGGAGAGGGCTCAGGAGGTTCATAACAGCCATGGCACTTAGTGAGCACTTGCTGTATGCCCTATGAAGTGAGTGCAACAATGATCCCCATTTCACAGGTAAGGAAACTGAGGCCTCTAAGGAGCTTAGGGGAAGGGAAGGAGGAGGAGGCTGGGCATTTCCTGGGCACCTGCTATGTGCAAGAACGATGCCCAGTGCCTTACACCGCCTTCTCGATTCATTCTCAGAATAGCCCGTGAGAGCCCAGGTGGGGGCTCTCAGGAGCCTGCCCTCCTGTCTCCCAGCTGGGTGGTCACCGCAGCTCACACATCCTCTCTGGGCTGCATTTCCCGCTTTGGTTCCTCTACGAGGGCTGTCCTGGGAGACCTCAACCCCTGCCAGTTTCAGGTCAAAGCTTCTCAGAACAACAGGAAGTGGCCAGGCCATGCGGAAAGTATAGGGAGGACGGCTACAGCCCCGGGCCAACTGTGGAGTCAGACCCTGGATATTTGACAGGTGCCAGAGCTTGCTCCCCTGAGGCCCGGCTGGCAGAGTCGAAGGCCTTCGTAATTCCCTAGGGGACTTCCTGCTCGGCTCTGGAAGACTGGCTGAGATGGTTGGGTGGCAGTTTGGCTGGCGTCCCAGGAGGCCCCAGGACTAGCCCCCCAGATCCTATCAGGGAGGCCTCTGTAGACCCAGGAGAACAAAGTTCAGCCAGCAGCCCCCACTGGGCTGGAGAGGGCTGGGACACCTGTCTCAGAGCCACAGTCATGTAGCAAGTACCATCCTCCCTTAGACTGTACATTTATTTTGGGGGAGGAACTGGAGCTACCCCGTGAAGCTACCACCGTTCTGAATCCAACCCTGGGTTGCCCGTTGTCCCCTACTGAAGGATGTCGCAATACTTCTAAGCCTGGGAGCCTACGCTGCTAGACCCGGTTCTCAGATGGGGAAACTGAGGCCCAGGTGTGTGGGGGCCAGAGGACTCAACATATGGGTGAACTGGGGAGAGAATTCCAGAGTTCAGAATCCCTCCCCAGCCTAGCTGAGGCACTGGGTAGAGGGCCAAGGAGGGAGATCATGGACCCTCTCTCCTGCTACTGGGCAAGGAGCACCTGGTCCTGCCGGTCTGGGCGTTGCCTCCCGAACTCCTTCAGCAGGTGGGTTCCCAGCCTCGGCTGACCTGGGTGAGTCAGGCTCAGTGCCAGCCCTGCTAAGAGCTCTCAGGCAGGTCGACAGTGAACTCCTGGGTAGAGCTAAGTGTGTCTAAGTGTCTGCCCTAGGACAGGCCCTTCCAGTCCCACCATCTCATTTAAAACTTGAAAAATGTACAAACCTGGAGCTATGGAAGCAGGGAAAAGGGAAGAAAACCCTTTGGGGTCCAAGGGCATCCTGGAGGGCTTCCCAGGAGAGGTGACATTTGAACCATACCTGGAAGGACAATAATAATATCACATAATTTCTGAGAGTTTACTATGTGCCAGTCACTGTTCTGAAAACTTTATTTGCACTAATTCATTTAATTCTCTCAAAATTCCGTGAGCCAGATATGATGATATCCCCACTCAACAAATGAGAAAACCAAACCAAGGCACAGAGAGGTTTAAGTAACTTGCCCAAGACCACACAGCTATCAAGTGGTGGAGCCAAGATTCAAACCCGGGAAGCAAACCAATACTGGCTGTGAGATCTCTGGCAAGTCATTTAGCCCCTCTGACCCTCAGTTTCTTTATCCATAAAATGGGAGTAAGAGTACTTAGCTCAGAGGGTTGTTGTGAGGCTGAAAATGCGATACTCCCTGTAAAGACATAGAACAATGCCTGGCACACAGTAAGTGTTCAAACAATTGTAGGTGACTTTATCACCGCTGTTATGGTTATCTTCAAGCTTCCCCTCTCCGCTCCCCCCTGCGGTTTCCTCCCCCGCATTGCCAATCCGTGACGTTGGAGCAGCCGCTTGCAGTCTGAGCTTAATTGGAAACAAAAAGGAGAAGGAACGGGGTGCTTGGCGCCCCTCCCTTGACTCTGAACGGACCCCCCAGGGAGTGTGCGACTCTCTAGCGACGCCTCCCGCCGACAGCGGATACTGCTCTCGGCCAGGGCGCTGGAGTCGGAACTAGGAGGCCGCCCCAGGATAGTGGGCAGCGGAGGACCGGGTAGGTGCGAACCCGGCGGGTGGGGCAGGCAGGGCACCGACCTGGCCTTCTGAGCCCAGCGCCACCTCGCCAGGGGCCGGGTGCCACGCCCATCGGGACCGTGGGCCCCTCCCCACCTCACCGTCCCAGCCTCGGCGTGCCCGGGTCGCCACCGCCGGTGCGCGCTCGAGCGCTTGGCAGGGGTGCCGGCAGAGGGCGCACGATGGGGCCCGGGGGCGGGCGGGGGACTCCGCGGGAGGCGGGACTGGGGGGAGGGCCCTGGGCCGCCCCCTCCCGCCCCCTGCCCGCCAGCCAGGAGCTCCAGACAGCGCGGCAAGAGCGGGCCATGCCCCCTGCGCGCTCCGCCTGCCCGGCGCACGGCTCCTACCTGTAGAGTCCGGGCGCCCCCTCCCCTGGCACCTGTCTTTTCCCTGCTTTCGGAAGCCTCCCGCCCCGCTACCCGCGTCTCGGACAGGCGGCGCTGGGACCGCGGGGCAGGGCGCCAGGCTCGCAGCTGGTGACATGTAGACGCCCCCGGGTTCAGCCTGGGAACCTGGGCGCCCTCCTGCCTGGAAAGTTTGGGGCTAGGCGCCATGGCCAAGAGCAGCTCCCTGCATATCCGCGTGGTGGAGGGCCGGGCGCTGCCCGCCAAGGATGTGTAAGTACCCGCGGGCCGAGCGTGGGGTGGGCGGGGGCTGCCCATGGCGTGTGCCAGGGCGGGGCGGTGATATTGGGGCAGGGCCACGTGCGTGGGGCGAGGGGGCGCCTAGATGGTGCCCCTCCACCCTCAGAAGGGGGGTCTTTGCTCCTGGGATGTATTACAGGGGGTCTTCCAGCGCTGAAGAGGATCAGAAGGTTGGAATCTGTCAGTACTGGGGTGGGGGGCTCTTCATTAGCCCAGGCAGGTGTTGGAGGTAGGATTTCTCAGGGCAGGGTGGGGGCCTATCAAGCAAACCCTGAGGAGTGGTCCCAGGGGGCCTGAGATACAGGTGAGTCCCAACCTTCCTCTGTGGTTTGCAGAGTGTCACCAGGTGGCCTTACTGGCCAGGCCTGGGGGAACCCCCGGGGTCGTCTTGCCCCAGAGTCCTGAGTACTTCAGTCTGGAGGCTTCCAAGCCCAGTGTGGGTGCAGAGCTGCTTGAAGGGTCAATGCCCCTGCAGCCCCCTCCCCAGGCAGGTGTGATGTGCTCCCCCGAGGGCCAGTCCCCGCCTATGCTGACCCCAGGGCTGAATCAGCAGTTCAGAATCAGCAGAATGGGGGGGGAGGGGGGTCCTTCTCTAGTCTGGCCTGGAGCCCAGAAGGGGCAGGTGTGGGGTCCTTGGCAGGACATTCGCTGTGTGACCTTGAACCTGTTCCTCTCTGAGCCTCGGTTTCTCATCTGGACAGCAGGAGCTCTGGAGAGGAGTCTCCAAGCCCCACCCGACTGTGAGGCTGGGGGGCTGGTTAGCATTTACTCTGTGGCCCAGTGAACAGGAAAGTGGATGCTGAGCCTTTGCCCAGGTCCGGGTGGGGTCTTAACTATACCCTGACCCCCAGGTGGGCCCTGCTGCCTCCCAACACTGCAACTGTGCCAAGGTGGGAAGTGCTTAGGAGTTTTAGGCCCCCTCCCCATGGGCCAACCCAAATAAGCAGGCTCCTGAAATAAAAGGAGAGTGTGCTGTGTGGAAGCAGCATGCTGCTTCTGGACAAGCTCCCTGCCGCCCTCTTGCTGGGGTGTCACCTCAGAGGCCCCCAGATTTAGAAATTCAGAGCTGTCAAAGCAATGAGACGAGGGTGGGAGCCTGGCAGCTGCTGGAGGGCTGAGGGGCCCCTTTCCAGAAGGTGGGCTCCCATCTCACTGTGCTCTGGCCCCTCCCCCAGTCCTGGACGTGTCCTGGCCATGGGGGAAGGGGGGTGGGTGCTGCTCCTGAGGAGGGGGATGAGTCGTGACTGGTTTCTGTATCTCTTGTCCTCCCTTCCCCTAGGTCCTGAGCCAAGATGAGCTCTGAGAGGGCCACGTGTGGGGGTTCACTAAGCCCCAGCTGCAGGGGGGAGGGGGACCAGCCACCCTGCCTCAGTTTCCCTACCTGTTGGCACCTTTCTCCAGAGGGGCTCTCCTCAGAGCATGCTGGGACCTCCATGCCCGTGGGAGTTCTTAGGTGGGGGTGTGTTCCATCTCCCAAGGGAAAGGGCCCCAGATTCTGCCTGAAGCCTTGCTAGGTTTGAGGGGAGTCCTTAGGGCTCAGGAGGCAGATAATTTTAGTTATTACTATTGTGATTAATAACAGCTGCTGTAAGTCATCGAGTGCTTGCCGTGGGCCAGGCCCTGTGCCCAACACCTCCTATGGTCCTGTTAGCACCTCCATTTTACAAATGGGGAAACTGAGGCCCAGAAAGGCAAAGTCACTTGCCCGAGATCACACATTTGGATTTGTATCCTGACTCCATCTACCACACAAATCAGACTGGGCCGAAGATGGCCAAGGGACCTGCTTTCCCACACTCGGGCTGGGCCAGGGGCCATGGGAGAGGCCGAGGGTCTGGAGGGGGCAACCCATCCTGTCACCGCTGCCCCTACCTGATGGGAGTCTGATAAGGGCCTCGTGCGTCACAGCCGGGGAGCTGACGTGGGGCGCTCGGCTCCCACGAGGGGCCCGGGATCAGGCTGGGGCGGCAGGAGGGGGCGTGTCTCCCAGCCCTTTGCTAGCAGGGCCCCAGCCAATCTGCCCTCCCTGCTGCAGTCTGGGAAACTTAGGAATGGCCACCTCCTTAAAGGAAGTCCAGGGATAGAGAAGCCAGGGAGAGAAACTAGGACCCAGCCACAGAGCCCAGATGGGGAAACTGAGGTTCACGGTGCAATGGGTTGAGGGTGGAGTACAGAAGGAGCACCTGAGGCCTGCAGTGCCACACAGAAGGGGCTTTGGAGGTGGAACCTGTGGAGATAGAGGACATCACCCAGTGTGAGCGGCTCACGGGTAAAACCAGACAGGGCACTGGAGGCAGTGGGGACCCAGCCAGTGGGGGGCAAGGGAAGGAATCCAGGGAGCAAAACTGAGGCAACTCGGGCAGGGCTGAGGCTGCAGCTGGCCCTTAGTGCCAATGTCCCCCTTCCCTGGAAACCCTGAGGTGTCTGAGCTTGTGGGTCTGTGATACACTGGACAGAGAGGGTGGGGGCTGGGGTGAACGCAGAGGGCCACTGGGGGGAAGGCGTCGGGTGGAGGCGAGGGGGCACTGTTGAGAGCATGTGCTCCCAGCCCAGATACCTGGGTTCGAATCCTGACTCTGCTGTTACTCCCTGGGTGGCGAGTGCCTTCTCCTCTCTGAGCCTCTGGGGCAAGCACTCAACCAATCCATTCATTCAGAACTATCTCTGGAGGGCTATGTGCCAGACAGCATGTGTGTGGGGGGCAACTTTAGACGGGGTGGTGTGGTCAGGGCTGGGCTCTCTGAGGAGGTGACTTTTCGGCTGAGATTTGAATGGCAGGATCAGAAACAGCAATTACAAAGGCTCTGAGGCCGGACTGGACTTGGTGGAACACACATGGGGGCCCATGCGGTGCGGCAGGGGTGGGGGTGGGGAGAGAAGAGGGGCTGGACAGCTTAGGGTTTGCTGGGAACTCTTATTATGAAGGGGGGATGGACCTGGCTTTGGTTCACTGATGGCTCAGTGGCCACTCAAGGGGATGAAGCTCGTTTCTCTATGTCTGCAGTCTAGAGGGTCTGCCGAGCTCCATCCTTGCTGGGGGGGTTGGGAGGGAGGCAAATGGCTGGGTCCCCTACCCAGGGAAACCTGGGCAGGCAATGGTCTCATGTAGTTCTCCCAGCCCCCCTAGGAGGCGTGCATTAGTATTACACCCCATTTATTGAGCAGAGAAACTGAGGCCCAGAGAGGGGAGGGGGCTGGCCAGGTTCACACAGCTAGGGGGTCTACCCCTGCTTTGAGCTTCCTCGTCTCGTGCCCCTATTTCTACTGGTGAAAGCCCAGAGAGGCGGTATGTGGTGGGGTGGGCACACACGGGTGGGCTGGGCAGCTGTGACATCTGCTGGTCCGCTAGGGTCCTGCCCCTCCCCTGGACTTGCTGTGTGACCCTGGGTAAGCCCTCTCCCCTCTCTGGGCCTCAGTTTCCCCATCTGTACAGTGCAAGTGGATTGGGAGACCCCCCACCACCATCTCCCAACCTCCCCTCTGGCCCCTTCCCCACAGGTCTGGAAGCAGCGACCCCTACTGCATAGTGAAGGTGGATGATGAGGTGGTAGCCAGGTGAGAAGCAGAGAGGCTGGGGGTGAGGGGAGCAGGGGTGGGGACTCCTTCTGGACTTGGGAGTCCAGGAACAAGAATTCACACTGAAGAGGAGCTGGGGGGAAGGCAATGGGACTGAGGGTGACTCCTTTGTGCCCTCGCCTCTCCTTTCCGCTCCAGCCCACCAACTGGCGGGCGCCCTCCGGCTGCCCTGATGGGGTCCCTGCCGGCTCCCCAGGGCTGACTCAGCGGCCGCCAGCCTGCGCCTCCCCCAGTGGCCTCCCCGGGGGCGGGCAGCTCACGCTTGGCTGGGCTGGCTGGTTCCGGGCCTGCCGGGTGCTGCGGGCACCGGGGCGTGTGTGTGCGTGTGCGTGCCCAGCTGGCTGGCTTGTGTGTGTGTGTGCGTGTGCGTGTGCGTGTGCATGCCCAGCTGGCTGGCTTGTGTGTGCGTGTGCGTGCCCAGCTGGCTGGCTTGTGGTATGTGCGTGTGGGTGTGCTGGAGGGCTGGTGTGAATGCCTGTGACCACGTGTGTATGTCCCGTGGGTGTGCAGGCCCACAGGTCCATGCGGGTGCACCGTTGTGTGTGTGTGTGTGTGTGTGTGTGTGTGTGTGCACGGGCTGCCCCCCCCAAACGTGTGCTTATCTGGGCACACAGGAGCTGGTGTGAACACGTGAGGATGTGAGCAGGTTTGGTGTGTGAGTGTTGGGGGGGTGTCAGGCTAGGCCATACTTGGTTCCCACCCCCTCAGGCCGAGGGACAGCTCTCAGCCCCCGCAGGCCTGAGGGGAACGGGTGGGCGGGTGGCTGAGGCCTCGGTTTCTATGGAGACGGCAGGATTCAGGATGCTCCTGGAGCTGATGGGCAGGGAGCTGGGGGCGGGGAGCCTGCGGGGGGAGGGGAAACCTGCAGCACCCCCAGCTGGCCCCCTTCATAGTCCCCCTGTGCCCAGGCTGCCCCCTTGGCACGCTCTGAGATACCACCCCTAAACCCACAGGTGGAGTTTCTGTGTACCCTGCGCTGCTGTCTCCCCCTCTCTGGTCCGTGAGGAGCTCTCAGCTCAGAGGGGACCTGGAGGCGCCCTGGGGTGGGGGGAAGAGGGTGTTTGAGAGGAAGCTCTGAGGGTACCAGTGTTGCTGTGAGTGCGTGTGCACACTCTGGGGTGGGGGGAGAACGTGCTGAATTGATGGAGGAAGGAAGCAGCAGGTACGTCACCCAAACTTGGCAGCTAAAAGTAACCAAGTAGGTTCTTTGTTCCCTGTTGAGTAAAAGGAAGGAAGTGCATCTGTGGAGGTGTCTCGGAGGAGATGCTGTGTCTGCCTGCCTCTGGGCAGTCTTGGTCCCCAATCCTCCTGTGGCCCCCCTTGCCCTACTGCCTGCTGCAAAACCCCCGGTGCTCTGACCCCAGCCACCGCACGGCCCCACACGCTCCTTTTCCCACCCAGCACCTTCCTGTTCCTCAAGCTCGCCAAGCTCATTGCTGCCTCAGGGCCTTTGCACGTGCTGTTCCCACCACCTCAAAGACTTTCCCTTCTCGTCCCTTCCCCCTTTGCCTAACACACCTGCAGGGAGCCTTTCCTGAACCCCACCCCCCACCCCCCACCCAGTCCAAGCAGGTGCTGCTGAGCTAACCCTGATCGCAGGGCTTCTCCCACTGTTTCTTAAGAGTCCCCACCTGGTGAGGGGGACTCTGTGGGGTAGGGACCTTGGTGCCTCCCCTTTTGATTCCCCAGCACCCAGCACTGGCCTGGCACACTGTCGGGTCAGTGCTCATGGAGTGGAATTGTGCGTGTCGTGTATTTGTCCGTGTGACTCCGCACACGTGTATGTCTGTGGATTTTCGTGAGTGTGAGTGTCTGTGTGTCTGTGTGTGTGTCCCCATGTTCTGGGCATTTCTTTTGTCTGTGTCTATCTATGTGAATGAGTCTATTTTCTCTGTGTGTGTCAGCACATGTCTGAATGTTTCTCTGTCTTTCTAGAAATTTCTGAGTGTGAAAATATGCATCTGTGTAGGTGTGAATGTGTCTCTGGCTTCCTTGGCATGCCTGTGAGTGTCTCTCTGTCCCAGGATGTACCCCTGTGTCAGTTTGTGTGTCTATATCTACTGTGTGATTCTGTGAGTCTCTAGGTGTGTTGTTCGGTCTTTCTGTGTGTATGTGCATGTGTATGTGTGTGTATTCTGAGGTCCCTGGGGGTGAGTGAGTGTCTGCCTGGGTGTGTACCTGTGTGTTTGTGGGCGTGCTGTGTCGAGGTCCTTGGGTGTGTGTCTGGGTTTCTGAGAGTGAGACTCTGAATTCCTGAGTGTGTGTGTGTGTCCTGCAGGTGCATGTGTCTAGGTCCTGTGGGGAGGGGGAGGGGTCCCTGGGTGTGCAGGTGCCTGGATCTTGGGTGCATGAGTGTGTGGGCCTCCAGGCATATGCCTGTGTGGTCCGAGGGCCCCCAGCCCCGTCTGCCCCATCTGCCCCCTCTCGCAGGACAGCGACCGTCTGGCGGAGCCTGAGCCCCTTCTGGGGCGAGGAGTACACCGTGCACTTACCCCTGGACTTCCACCACCTGGCCTTCTACGTGCTGGACCAGGACACCGTCGGGTGTGTGGCTGGGTCTGGAGGGGAGTGCGTGTGCTGGAGGCCCAGGCCGGGCCCCCAAGGGGAGGTGGGATGCAGGGTCCCACCTTGCACCTAAGGGCCCACCCTCAGCCCTGGGCACTGGCCCCGACCTGCCGCAACCCCTCACCTGCCGGCCCTCCTGCAGGCACGATGACATCATCGGCAAGATCTCGCTGAGCAGGGAGGCGATTGCAGCCGACCCCCGAGGTGGGTGAGGGGCTCCGGCCTCCAGCAGGGCAGAGGGAGGAGAGGGTGGCCGAGTGGGCAGCTGTGGGCATATAGCAAGTGGCAGAACCTTCAGTGGAAACTTATTTCTGTTATTGTTTGTGGTTTCAATTTTTAATTTAGTCTGTTTATGGAATGGTTCATTCATTTACATAGTTCAAAATTCAAAAGGTACAATAAGCAGTGAAACTCTCCCTTACACCCTAGCTATTCCTTTCCCCTCCCCAAGGTTGCCAGTTTCTTGCACATCCGTCTAGAGATGTTTTAAACATATACAAGCAAACGACAATAGTAATGACAGCAAACGTGTCTACTGCTCAGTTTGCTGAACATATTCTAAGTGCTTTGCATGTCCACCTCACTCAACTATCATCACAAATCTGTGAGGTCAGAATTCTTGTTATCCTCACTTTCCAGGTGAGCAAACTGAGGCACAGGGCGTTACATGGCTTGCTCAAGATGGCAAGTTATTAAGTGGTAGGACCAGGGCTTCACCCAAGTTTGTCCAGCTCCATCGTCTTGACATTGCACTATATGTGCTTCTTCTCTGTTTGCACGTACGGGAGCCTATTACACTCACTGCTCTGTACCTAGCCTTTTCACTTAACCATATGTCTTGGAGATCTTTGCATGAGTGCCTCAAGAGCTTCCTCATTCTTTATATGACTGCATGGTACTCTGTTGTGTGGATGTACCATCATTTAGTTGACCAGTTTCCTATTGACGGGCACTTGGGTTCTTCATTATCGTTTCTTAGTTCAAACAATGCTGCGATGAATAGCCTTGTACAAATGTGATTTCACATATGTGCAAGTGATAGCCATCAGTCAGGTAATTTCCTAGAGGCGGATTTGCTGGCTCACAGCTTACCTGCATTTCCACGTTTAATAGCTATTGTTAAATTACCCTCCATGGAGGAGGTACCGATTTACTCACCCCATATCCTTTTCAACACTTCTCAAACTTTTTGATCTTGTATGTGAGAGGTGAAATACTGACTCAGTGTAGGTTTTTTTTGCACTTCTCTGTGAGTGAGGTTGAAAATATTTTTATGTATTTAAGAGTCACTTTAATTCCTTTCCTGCCTATTGTCTATTCCTATCCTTTTTCCCCTTTGGCTTGTTTGCCTTTTCTTATTGATTTGTTGGAGCTCTTTATGTAGTAGGGCAATTAACCCTTTGTGATAGTAGCTGCAAATTTGTGTTTTTTTCTTTTTCTCTGATATTTTGACTTTGCTTATACATTTTACTTGTATAAAATTAGTTTATTTTTCTGTA
>JAQZBX010066423.1:0-16113 GCA_029593785.1 Cabassous unicinctus
TCAGTCCCTTCTATTCAAACCTATATGTGATGCTGGAGTTTGTAGGTGTACTTCCACAGGCCTTTGGCCTTTGGCCTGCCCATGTGCCAGCTGTGCCTGGAATCTCCGTGGAGCTGCAACTGCTACTCTACAGCTCAGTGGACTCATCCAAGTCACCTGCTGAGATGATGATGGGCAATGGCCATCCCAGGCAATGGAGAGAGTCTGTAGCTGCAGGCAGGATAATTCCATCCATCATATCCATGGGATATAAGCCCCCACTCACTTGAAGGTGGGGTGGACATCACCATCCCAAACTCCTCAGGATTGGGGGAAGAGCTATGGGCTAGAGTGGACTTACCGGTGTTCTGATGTAGATATATTGTGATACAAGCAATGGAAGGAATTACAACAGAATTAATTCCTGTAATTAATCAGGAATTATCCTGAGTGACATTACAATGACAGATATAGGCCATTTTACATCAGCATATAACATGCAGAACTGTGTGGTCTACAATGTGAACTATGGCCCATGCTTAATGGCAAAGCCCCAGGATGTTTATATCCATTGCAGGTGATAGCCACATCAATGAAAGATGTTTATGTGGCATGTTATGGGAGTTTTGGGATGTGGGAAACATGGGAATCCTTGTAATTTTTGTGTAACATTTATGTAATCTAAGCATCTTTTAAAATATTAAAAAAATAAATTAAAAAATATGAATAAAACCAAAAATGTTATAGATAAACCCATCAAATCTTACCCAACTTTGACAAAAAAATTTCCTTTTTTTGTGTGAACCTTCTGCCCTTTCTATATTCATTCATGTTTTATCCCACATTTTCTTCTTTCTAATAAAATTTTGGGACAAAAAAACAATAGGAGGGAGAAATTAAATCTTTAACAAAATCCAATACATTTTCATAATGAAATTCAAGGAAAGAAGCAAGCCAACAAATCTAGGACTACATAGGTAGTATAATTCTCAGTGGTGAAAAACTGAAAGCTTTCCCCAACAGGGCCAGGAACAAACTGAAGATTCTTCTTTTGCCATTGCTATATATCACTGTCTAGTCAAGAAAAAGTAGGAAAAGACACCTAAATTGAAAGCAATAAGGAAAACAATCTCTATTTGCAAGTGATGCAATTTATATGGAGGAAATCATCTAGAATTCACAAAAATACTGTTAAAATGAATAAACAATGGCAGAAAGCTGAACAAACCTCTGTTGTATTTCTTTAGGGGAAAATACATGAAATGTAAAACATGACTATAATTAATAGAAATATTTTGATGATTCTCTTGCATAGTTAGTAACAAATGTTTCACAACAATGCAATGTGTTGGTGCAGGGGTGACGTATGGGATCCCTGTATGATGTTATGCATGCTTATTTTGTAAGTTCACAACTCTTGTTATACATTGATTGTTTATGTATGTTCATGTATGAATGATATACTTCAATAAAAATTATTGTAAAAAAATGTTCAAAAACTGTAAATGTTGGAGAGGATGTGGAGAGATAAGAATGCTTATTCACTGTTGGTGGGAATGTAGAATTGTACAGCCACTGTTTGGCAGTTCCTAAGGAAGTTGGATATGTACTTGCCATGTGAGCTGGCAATACGATTACTACGTATACACCCAGACTACCTGAGAGCAGAGACACGAACAGACATCTGTGCACCAATGTTCTTAACAGCATTATTCATGATTGTCAAACATTGGATACAACTCAGGTGTCCATCAATTGATGATTGGATAAACAAATTGTGGTGTATACACATGATGGAATAGTATGCAGTGCTAAGAAGTAATGATGTAGTGAAACATTTGAGCACATGTATGAATCTGGAGGACATCGTGTTGAGTGAAGCAAGCCAGACACAAAAGGAAAATACTGTATGATTGCCCTATTAGGAACTAAAAATATTGGGCAAACTCATGGAGTAAATCATTAGAATATATGTCACCAGAAAATGGAGGATAGAGAATGGAAAGTTGAGGGCTAATCTTTGCAGAATTGGTAAAATTGTTGTTTGTAAACCTTTGCAAGTGAATACAAATGGTGAAAGCATATAATGGTGTTTGTAACTAGCAGAGCTAGTATATGGGTATGAGTGGTTGAAAGGAAAAGTCATGTTTATTACTAGAAGGAGAGCAAAAAACTGTAAACGGGACTGAATAAGATAGTAAAACTTCATGTAAAACAAGACTATGGGTGATATTGCATATATGACTGTTTTTACAAAATATAAATACAAATATACTAGAGAGAAGGAAGAAAGAATAGCAGCTATATATGGCAAGGGAAGCATAGAGACATTCAGAGGTGATGAATTTTGTTTGTTTATTTTTTTGTTTATTATTATTCCTGGAATAATGAAAGTGATCTAAGAATGATTGAAGTGATGACTGCACAAATATGTGATTACACCGAACACCATTCATTTGACACATTGGAGGAATTCGTGCTTTTTAAATATGCATCAATAAAATTGATCTGTTTTTAAAAATACACCAAATATAAGCTATGGACTATAGAAAGAAGTAATATTATGATGATGTTCTTTCATCATTTGTAGCAAATGCATCACAATAATGTATGGTGTTTATGGTGTGGCAATATACAGAAGTCCTTTATGGTATGCATGATTGTTTTCTTAACTCAAAACTTTTCAAAATTAAGAACTATAATTAGTACTAGAGTGGGTTGATGTACATCCAAGAGACTTAAGTCTTTGGGTTGTCCATCTGCCAGCTCAGCCCTGAATCTCAACAGAGTGGTAACTCCTATTCTCCAGTTCAATGGACTCACCCAGGACAACTAAAAGGGAGGAGAAGATGGGCAAACAACCTAATTATAGGTCCAAATAGGACAGAAGAGCCATGCATAGGGAAACCACTACTAAGTCTAACTCAGTCACTTTGGGGAGCATAAATATCAGATTAGGGCCCATAAGGAAGGGGCAAAAATCCTGAGCTGTATGCCCTGGCTATAGTGTCTGGATATCTACATATCCCTGAGGAGCTTATTTTTGGTCATATCTACTTTGGCTGTCAAAGAGATCCTGTTGAGATGTGCATAAGTGTTACCACTGGGATGGCCTCCCAACTCACTTTGAAGTCTCTTAGCCATACAAACTCATTTGTCTTTAGCTTTTTTCCCTTTTGATCAAGGTGGGTTTTTTGCCACGTGCATTGCTTGTTGGTACTTGGTAGCAATCCCTCAATGCCAGAGAGGCTTATCCCTGGGAGTCAGGTCCCATGTTGTGGGGGATGTTATTGCTTTTATATGCTAAGTTGGGCTTAGAGAGAGGCTACATTTGAGCAACAAGTAGGCTCCCTGTAGGTAATTCTTAGGCACCCTACATCACTAAGCTAAGTTTCCATTTCAAGAGTAAACGTTCATAAGCACAGTCATCAATACCAAGGGCCCATCAATGGAACATCCTTCTTCATTAGTCATTGCCCCTGTTCTTGGGGCATTCTTGTTTTTCCACTAGAGAATGTGGCAGAGCACCCCCAGATGGGAATTTGATATTCTTTCAGTTATTGTGTGAATCTCCACCCTCCATGACAATGCCCCATGAACATTTGAACACATTTTTATGTCTTATATGTATACCCAGGTGAACTTCCTCTCATGTATTCCTCATCAATGACACCCCAAACCAATGATCTTCCCCTGCCAAAGTTTTAACCCTTATAGGATCTGAATCTTCTTTAAAAATGAAGCTAATAAAATAGTCACATACAATTAATAAGAAAATGAAAAAATAATGATAGTTTTATACATGAGAAATAAAATATAGAAAAAATTAATAAAAAGTAAAAATAGAATAATATTTTTTAAAATTGGAATATTAAAAATAATTAAAAAATATTTGAAGAAAATAAATTTATATTTTGCCTTTCATCACTGTAAGACTGTTGAAATGTATATACAGTGGCATTTTCTTCCATTTATTCCCCCAGTGTCTTTTTTTTTTTTTTCATTTTTTCTCCAAAGAAGTTTTGGGTCACAGTAGAGTCATGTAGAGAACACAGGATTCCCATATACCCAGCATCCTCCCCTTTTCCTTCTTTCCCCCATCAGTAACCTTTTATATGTGCATGGTATATTTGTTAAAATTGATGCACAAATTTAAAACATAGCTACTAACCTTCGTCAATGGTTCACATTATGGTTTACATTTGGACCATATACTTTTATAAGATCTGATAAAATTTAACATGGCCTGTATCCATCTTTGCAAGATCATACAGAACACTTCCATTACCCCAAATTGCCCCCTGTTCCATCTATTTTATTCCTCCCTCCTCCTCCCCTTCAGGACCATGGCAACCACCAGGATTAACTCCTCGAAGGACAATATTTATAGATACATGCATCTTCAATGAGGGCTTGACACACTGGTCTGTCCAACCCTACTAGGCACTGCCGATGCTCTCAAGTGACTCCTGTCCCTCTGAGAATATAGCAGACCCACCTAGGATGGGAGGCCAAACCTTCCTACTCATTATGTGGGTCTTTATCCAATGATGCAACACACTATGCCAAAATGATCACTCAAAAACTCCCAAGAAGCCTGCCACAGGTGTGCCCTGTCCCAAATGCCCCCATCCAACACCCTAAACCTGTTACCTTTCTTTGTCATATTGCCAAATGAGCATGCCTAACATTGTAATTTCAACCACATACTCACCAATCCCATGTTCACCTGCTCCCTCCCCAGCCCTTCCCCCAGTTCCATAGACCATCAAACCCACCCTCCTCACCCTGCCCCCTGTCAAACTTGCACCACCCAACTCAATATTATCATTATACCCATCATGATCTTTCACTGCACAACAAAATGCTTCCACCTTGTCATATATTTCACCCGTATGGCGTTGGCTCACAATCTTCTTTTCCCTTTCTGTTTCCTTTAAACCTATACTCCAGACTTTATCTTTGTGAGTCTGCTCAGTTTGCTTAATTTATATCAGTGACATCATATAATATTGGTTCTTCAATGCCTGCTTTGCTTCACTCAACATAAGCTCCTCAAGTTTCATCCATGTTGTCCCCTGTGTTAGTACTGTATTTCTTCTTACTGCTGAGTATTATTCCATTGTATATATATACCACATTTTGTTTATCTGTTCATCAGTTGATGGGCATTTGGGTTGATTCCAACTTTTAGCAGTAGTGAATAATGCCACTATGAATATTGGTGTGCATATATCTGAACCTGTCCTTACTTTCAATTCTTCTGGGTATATGCACAGCAGTGGAATTGCTGGATCATATGGCAGGTCTATAGTCAGTTTTCTGAGGAACCACCAATCCTCCACAATGGCTGCATCATTCTACATTCCCACCAGCAGTGGATGTGTTCCCATTCCTCCACATCTCTCCAATGCTAGTAGTCTTCTGGTGTTTTGTTTTTTTTTAATTTATTGAAGTATATCACTCATACACAAACATACATAAACAATAAATGTATATCAATAATTGTGAACTTACAAAAAAACATACATAACATCATACAGGGCTCTCATACCTCACCTTACCACCAATACCTTGCATTGCTGTTAAATATTTTTAACTAATAATTAAAGTGTCCTCAAATTATTACTACTAACCAGAGTATTTTCCCCCAATCCACACTATTATTATTTTTATACCAGTTATACATGAACATACATAAACAATAAGTGTATAGGAAAAGCTGTGAACTTACAAAGCAAGCATTCATAACATCATACAGGGGTCTCATACATCAACCCTTGTATGATGTACAAACAACTTGTATTGTCATGAGATATTTGTTACAAATTATGAAAAAATATTGTCAAAACCTTACTACTAATTATAGTCCTTATCTTACATTTGGTGTATTTTCCCCCCAAACCACTCTATTATTAATTTTTAATATATATATTTATGACAGAAATTGTAAACTTAACAAAACAATTATGCACATGTGCAGAATTCCCAAACAAGACCCCTCTATCAATACACCCCACCATGGTGGAGCGTTTATTACAGATTATAAGAAAATATCATCCAATTATTACAAGGTCCATAGCATACATTTGGCACACATTTTCCATACTCCCCCATTATCGACACAGTATACCTTTGTCATAGGTGAAAGCATATTGCATTATTACTGTTAACCACAGTCCATAGGTCACTCCAGTTGTATTTTCCCATGAGTCCACATTCCCATCACCCTGCAATAGTGATGTACATCTGCTCTAGCTCACAAAGGACGCTCTTGCATCTGTACCATCAGTGACAATTCTCATCCACTTCTGGGTTTATTGTACTATTCAGTCCCTAGATTATTCTCTATCTTTCTGTCAATTGGCATTTATGTCCCTAGACTACCATTTTCAGTGACATTCCCATTTATAAATGGGCTGTTACTCACTAAAAATGTGTTACCATCAACTCTGTACATTTCCACACTTTTTCAGTAAAGCTAATTAAAACCTCTACATACATTAAATATCAATAGTCCCTCTCATTCCTCCTCTTATCTCCTTTAAGAATCCACCGCCTACCACAAGGTCTTGAAGATATTTTCCTACATTTTCTCCTAGAAGCTTTATGGCTCTTGCTTTTATATTTAGGTTTTTTATTCATTTTCAGTTAATTTTTGTATAAGTTGTAAGATAGTGGTCCTCTTTCCTTCTTTTGCTATGGATATCCAGTTTTCTCAGCACCATTTGTTGAATGGACTCTTCTGCCATTGCTGGTTGGTTTTGACAGGCTAGTTAAAAGTCACCTGACCATAGATGTGAGGATCTGTTTCTGAACCATCAGTTCAATTCCATTGAACAATGTGTCTGTCTTTATGTTAGTACCATGCTGTTTTTACCACTGTAGCTAGGCAATACAACTTAAAAGTTCAGAAATGAGAGTTCTCCAAATTCCCTTTTCCTTTCTAAGATATATCTGGCTATTCAGGACCACTCTCTCTTCCAAATAAATTTGATAATCATGGTTTCCATTTAAAAAAAATGCTGGTGGAATTTTTATTGGTATTGCTATGATTCTGTATATCATTTTAGTAGAATTGGCATCTTAATGATATTTAGATTTCCAGTCTGTGAGCATTGAATGTTCTTCCAATTATTTAGGTCTTTTCTTGATTTCTTTTAACAATGAATTGTACTTTTCTGAATAAAAGTGCTTTATGTTGTTGGTTAAGTTTATTCCTGAATATTTGGGTTTTATCTGTCATATTTTATTTTCACCACTCTTTTTACACTTTTAGTTACTTTTATTGATATAATCTGCATTTCTAGACTCTCTTCCAGGCTTCTCTCTCCTGTCTTTTCTTTTCAGGCTGTAGCACAACCTTTAGAATTTCATGCAAAGCAGGTCTATTGCTTACAAACTCTTTCAGTTTCTGTTTATCTGTGAATATTCTAAATTTGCCTTCATTTTAGAAAAACAATCTTGTTGGATACAATATTCTTGGCTAGAAGGTTTTCTCTTGCAGTATCTTAAATATATCATACCACTGTCTTCTTGCCTCCATGGTTTCTGGTGAGAAATCAGCACTTAATCTTATTGGATATCTCATATATTATGCATTGCTTTTCTCTTTCTGATTAGTATGTGTCTCAGTGCTGGTCTATTCAGGTTCTGTCAGAGGGGAGTATATCATGCTTCTTGGACATGGATATCTATGTCCAATAGGGTTGGAGTATTTTCTACCATTATTTCTTCAAATATTTCGCCGCCCTTTTTCCCTACTCTTCTCCTTCTGGAACACCCATGACATGTATCTTTGCATGTCTCTTGCTGTCATTTAGTTCCCTGAGACCTTGCTCAAGTTTTTCCAATATTTTCTTCATCTGTTCTTTTGTATGTACACTTTCAGAGGCCATTTCTTCAAGCTCACCAATCCTTTCTTCTGCCTCCTCAAATCTGCCAATATATGATTCCACTGCATTTTTAATTTCATTTCTTGCACCTTTCATTCCCATAAGATCTGCTGTTTTTCTAAGTATGCTTTCAAATTCTCCTTTGTGCTCATCCAATTTCTTCTTAATATCCTTGATCTCTATAGTCATCTCATTGAATTTATTAAGGAGATTTGTTTGAACATCTTTGATTAGCTGTCTCAACTCCTTTATGTCATATGGAGGCTTATCTTTTTCCTTTAACTGGGTCATATCTTCCTGTTTCTTGGTATGGATTGTAAATTTTTGTTGGTGTCCTAGCATCTGACTTACTAGAGTATTTATTCTGGGTGCAGTTTTTCTCTTTAGTTTGGGACTTCCTTCCCTTTTTTCCTTGCTGGTTGTCTAGTAAGAGCCAAGAATTTAGTTGGTGGTATAAGCTGTGGAGTCTCAAGCTGCCCTCATTGCCCCAAGGACCAATGAAGCATCTCCCAAATTTCTCCCTTGCCAGGGGTAGGGACAGAACTACAGCTTTGTGGAATAATCCAACTCATCCAGGTCTAGACTGCAGTTGCTCACAGAGACTGATGAAGCTTCACACCCCTTTCTCTCCTGCCTGTCATGGGAATGGAGCTGCAGGTGTGGGCAGCAATCTATGCAGTGCAGGTCCAAGATGACAGTAGTTACCTGGATAGACTTGTGTAGGACTCACCATCTTCCTCCCTGGTAGAGGTGGTGGGGCTGAAGCCTAGGCTAGGGTTGCAGGTCAATCTGGGTTGAAAAAAACCAGACTCTATCATCACTGTGATTTTCAGTCAGCCTGGCTTCCCCTCATGCTGAAGGTGGAGTAAAAATGGTGGCTACCAGCCTCTCTCTGGCTTGGACAGTTTCAAACTTTAGCTGTTCTTATGGTTATACTTTAGCCAGGCTAGTTTACTAATCAGTAGCTGAAATCGGTGGCCAACTCGCTCTTCCTCCCCTGTTTTTGGGAAATGGGGCTTTCAATTCCTGCCACAGAAAAGCTGCTGGGGTGGCTTATGCTTCCAAAGTAGGATGATCACTGGCCTCTGCAGCATGTCCTGTATTTTCCCCGAGAGGCTGGAGCAGATCTTCTCAATTTCCTCCCTATCCTAGGTAGGCCTGGGGCTTAGGCAAGAGCTGCAATCTGATCTAGATAGAAAGAAGCTGGCCTCAATCAGCACTGTGATTTTCAATCAGCCCCACTTCCCCTTGTGTAAGGCATGGAGTTTATATGATGGTTACCAGCTTCTTTCTGACTTTTTGGACAGGTTCAAACTTTAGCTGTTCTTAGGATTATACTTTAGGCCACCAAACTTGCTGATCAGTAGCAAAGTTGGTGGCCAACTCACTCTTCCTCCTCCATTTTTGGTAAGTGGAGCTTCCAATTTCAGCTTTGGAACAGCTCCCGAGGCAGCCTTTGTCTCCTAGTGGAGGATGAGCACTGGCCTCTGTGGCGTGGAGTGCTCTACTTACTATTCTTCTCTGCAGATAGGCATTCTCCTTCCATTCTTTCAAGGATGTTGCAGGATGCACTTCCATTCTCCTGTTGCCCCCATAAATAGCTCTGGGTGATTACTAACTCTCCTGAAGCAGGAGCTGATTCAAAGTAAGCAGGTGGCTCCTTACTTTGCCACCATCTTGCTGGTTATAGTCTACTGTTTTTTAATAGCCACCAGTATAATGGGTGTAAGACGGTATCTCATTGTAGTTTTGATTTACATTTCCCTAATAGCTAGTGATGTTGAGCATCTTTTCATGTGCTTTTTAGCCATTTGTATTTGTTCTTTGAAGAAGTGTCTGTTCAAATCAATTGCCCATTTTTTAAAATATATTTTTTAATTTTTTATAAAAGGCATGCAAATTGCATAAATGTGACATAAAAATATAGGGGATTCCCATATGCCCACTTCCTAAACCTCCCACAATTTCCCACATTAACAACAACTTTCATTAGTGTGGAACATTCATTACAATTGATGAAAATATTTTAGAGCATTGCCACTAAGCATGGTTTACATTGTAGTTTGCACTCTCTCCCACTCAATTTTGTAGGTTATTGCAAGATTTGTAATGACCCGTATCTGTCATTGTAATGCTATTCAGGAAAATTCTCAACTACCCAAAATGCCCAAATATTTCTCCTGTATTTCCCTCTACCTGCCCTTAAAACTTCTAGTGGCCACTGCCTCCACATGAATGATATAGTTTCTTTCATTGCTAGAATCACAATAAGTCTATAGTTGAATACCAGTACGTCTACTTTAATCCATAGTTCATTCCCCAATCCTGAGGATTCTGGGATGGTGTTGCCCACTCCACCTCTAATTGAGAGGAGGCTTTGATCCCATGGGGCAGATGGATGGGACTCTCTTGCTTGCAGTTATAGAGTGTCTTGGTCCCTTGGGATGGTCGTTGTCTTTGTTAGTTGTCCTGGGTGAGTTCAGTGAACTGAAGAGTATGTATTGCAATTCTGTTGAATTTCAGGGTCCAGCTGGCACATGGACAGTCCAGAGATTAAAGTCTATTGGATGTACACCTATCAACTCCAGTACCAAATATAGTTTCAAATAAAAGAGGCAGAAGAGGCGTGTGTAGAGAAGTCACATCTGAGTCCAACTCTGTCACACTTGGGAGCACAAACTTCAAAGTAGGGCCACTGGCAAGGCACAAAACTCTGGAGCTATCTGCCATGACCATAGGATCTGGGTGTCTCCAGAGCCTTCTGGATCCCCATTATTTGGGGTAGTATCTACCTTGGCTCTCTATGAGACATGAATAAGTGTTACCTCTCTGATGACCTCCTGACTCCTTTGAAGTCTCTTAGCCATATACACCCATTTGTCTTTACCTTTTCCCCCTTTTATTCAAGGTCTTTTTCCAGTTGTATCACCAGCCAGTGCTTGGTAGTAATCCCTCTGTGCCAAGGAGGCTCATCCCTGGTAGTCATGTCCCATGCTGGGGGGAAGGTAATGCATTCATATGTTGAGACTGACTTGCCCATTTTTTAAATGATTGTTTGTCTTTTTATTTTTGAGGTGTAGAATTTCTTTATATATGATAGATAATAGACTCCTATCAAATATATGGTTACCAAATATTTTCTTCCATTGAAATAGCTGCCTTTTCATTTTCTTGACAAACTCCTATGACATGCAAATTTTTTCAGTTTTGAGGAGGTTCCATTTGTCTATTTTTTCTTTCACTGCTCATGCTTTGGGTGTGAAATTCATGAAATCATTTCCTATTACAAGGTCCTGTAGATGTTTCCCTACATTATCTTCAAAAGTCTTTATGCTCTTGGCTCTTATATTTAGATCTTTGATCCATCTTGAGTTAATTTTTTGTATAAAGTGTGAAATGCTCTTCCTCTCATTCTTTTGGATATGGATATCCAGTTCTCCAAGCACCATGTATTAAAGAGGCCATTCTCTCCCAACTGAATTGCTTAGTGGCCTTGTTGAATATCAGATGACTGTATATGTGAGGATCTATATCAGAACTCTCAATTCAGTTCCATTGGTCTGTAAGTCTATCCTTGTGCCAATACCATGCAGTTTTGATTACTGTAGCTTTGTAGTATGTTTTAAAGTCAGGTAATGTGATACCTCCAACTTCATTTTTCTTTTTCAATATGTCTTTGGCAATTTGGGGCCTCTTGCTCTTCCAAATAAATTTGAGAGTTATTTTTACCATTTCAGTAAAAACTCTGTCTTGATTTTAATTGGGATTGAGTTAAATCTTTTTATGAGTTTGAGTAGGCTAGATATCTTCTTGATGTTTAGACTTCCTATCTATGAACAGGAAATAGTCTTCCATTTACTTAAGTCTTTGATTTCCTTTTACAGTGTTGTGTAGTTTTCTGCATACATGTTATTTACATCTAATTAAATTTATTCCTAGGTATTTGATTCTTTTAGTTTCTAATGTAAATGATATTTTTCCTGAATTCCTCCACAGATTGCTCATTATTGGTGTACAGAAATGCTACTGGTTTTTGTGCATTGATCTTATAACCTGTGACTTTGCTGAACTCATATATAAGCTCTCGAAGCTTTGTTGCATATTTTTCAGGACTTTCTATGTATAGGATCACATTTTCTGCAAATAGTGAAGTTTTTACTTCTTCTTTTCCAATTTGGATGCATTTTATATCTTTTTCTTGCCTAACTGCTCAAGCAAGTACTTCTAACACAATGTTAAGTTGGAGCTGTGATAATGGGCATCCTTGTCTATTTCCTGATCTTAGAAGGAATTCTTTTAGGATTTCACCATTACATATGATGTAAGCTTTGGGTTTTTCATACATACCCTTTATCATGTTGAGGAAGTTTTCTTCTATCCCTTTATTTTGTAGTGATTTTATCAGGAAACACGGCTGTATTTTGTTGAATGCTTTACTGCATCTATAGTGATGATTATGTGATTTTTTTCTTTCAATGTCTTTATGTGGTGTATAACATTGATTGGTTTTCTTATATTGAACCATCCTTGCATACCAGGGATGAAACCCACTTGGACATGGTGTTTAATGTGTTTGATGTGGTGTTGAACACAAATTAGCAAGGATTTTGTTGAAGATTTTAGCATCTAGGTTCCTTAGGGACATTGGCCTATAGTTTTCCTTTTTTGTGGTGTCTTTGTTTGGTTTTGGTATTAGGGTAATTTTGGGATCATATAATGAGTTAGGCAATGTTTCTTCCACTTTTATTTTTTGGAAGAGTTTGAGGATTGATGTTAGTTTTATCTGGAATGTTTGGTAGAATTCACCTGTAAAGTCATCTGGTCCTGAGCTCTTCTTATTTGGGAGGCTTTTGATGACTGATTCTATCTCACTCCCTGTGATTTGTCTGTTGAGTTCATCAATTTCTTCTTTTTTCTATGTAGCCTGCTTGTGTGTTTCTAGGAATTTGTCCATTTCCTCTAAATTGTCCATCTTTTTGGCATATAATTTTTCCAATGTGTATTAGTCAGCCAAGGGGTGCTAATGTGAAATACCAAAAAATGGGGTGGTCTTTATAAAGGGTATTTATTTGAGGTAGAAGTCCATAGCCACCAGGCCATAAACCATTAAGTTTCTTCTCTCACCAAAGTCCATTGTCACGTGTTGGAGCAAGAAAACTGCCAACATTTGCCCTGGGTTCAGGCTTCTTGGGATCCTCTCTTCCTGGAGCTGTGTTTCTCTCTGGGCTTAGCTCCTGTTTCCTCCACAAGGTCAGCTGTAGGCGATCAGGTGAATGGCTCGCTTCTCCTCTCCTGGGGCCCTTTTCCAGCATCAAAGCTGCTTCTCAAAGTCTGCTTCTACTCTGTTCTTGCCATGCTTTTTATATTTGATTCCCCACCCACCAAGGGGTGGGGCTCAATGCCCTACTGACGTGGCCCAGTTAAAACCCCAATCATAACTCAATCATGCCCAGATTAACAGATCAGTTTACAAGCATGATCCAATTATATGTTTGGAATTCATAATTACATCAAACTGGCCAAGTGTTACACAAGGGATATAGGTTTTTTAAAAAAATTCATTTCTTATGAAAAACTCAAATTAAATTGAATTTTCTGTATTTTACCTGGCAATCAGGGTGGCTTGAAATTCAAATGCACAAATGATGATTTTTAATGGATTAAAAGAAAAAGTGGATGGCCGAAACAGTACAGTATCTGCCATAATGTGGTGTGGTATCACTTGCTTAAGAATCTCTTATGGACTCTGTTAAGAAAGCCAGCTCCCAGCGGTCTCCTGCCCCCAGCCCAAACATACCAAACCAGTATTTTTGCTAATGGGACTTCATATTTGTTGTTTCCCAGCTGATTTTGGTTCTGTTGCTAGTTGACATGGTGTCTGTGATGTTGGATACATGATATGATCCTTTACTTTCTTCATAGTGGTCTAATTTGAGATGGTCATACTCTTGTTTTCATGTCAGGAACCTGACTTAAGAGATGTTCATATTCCTGTTCAATGACTCACCTGCTGAGGAGTAAAAATCAAATAATGTCACAAATATTCTATTAGCCTTTAGAATATTTAAGCTCTTTGAATGTTCATCCAGTGGCCCAGCAACTTAACTAATGATGCACATTATCCTGATTTATATTTAACATTAGCAATAAAGTTGTTGGGAAATTTGTAACTCCATATACTATGTTAAGTTTAGGTCTTCCAAGGTAACAACCATCCTGGTTTGATTTGGACAGTTCCATTTTTAGCACTGAAAGTCTCAAGATTTTGGTTTTCTTTTTTTTTTTTCACTTTCTCTTTTTATTATTTTTTAATTTTTAAAAAATGATAAATAGATTATATAAGTGTTACACAAAAAATATAAGGATTCCCATATGCACCACCTCCCACACCTCCCCCAACATCCCACATAAATATCCTTCATTAGTGTGGCACATTAATTGCAATTCATAAACACATCCTGGGTCTTTGCCATTAAGCATGGACCATAGTTCACATTGTAGACCACACTCTCTCCCACACAGTTCTGCATGTTCTATGATGACATAAAATGGCCTATATCTGTCATTGCAATGTCACTCAGAACAATTCCCAAGTCCCCAAAAATCCATTGTATTACAACTGCTTTTCCCATTCCCTACCCCAAGAACCTCCAGTGGCCAGTGTCTCCACATAAGTGTTGTAATTTCTTCCATTGTTTGAATCACAATATGTCTATAGTAGAATATCAGTAAGTCCACTCTAGACCCTAGCTCTTCCCCCAATCCTCAGGTGTCTGGGATGGTGATGTCCCCTCTACCTCCAATTGAGAGTGGTCTTATATCCTATGGGGTTGGTGGATGGGATTATCCTTCCTGCAACTGCAGACTCTCTCCATTCCCTGGGATGGCTATTGTCCACTATCATCTCCTTGCCAGTTGTCCTGGGTGAGTCCAATGGGCTGTAAGGTAGGAGATGCTGCTCCACCAAGGTTCTGGCCCAGCTGGCACATGGACAGCCCAAAGACTCATATCTCTGGATGTACACCTACAAACCCCAGAACCAAGTATAGGTTTGAATAAAAGGGACAGATGAGTCATGTGCAGGGAATACATAGTTGAGTGCAACTCTGTCACTCTCAGGAGCACAAACTCCAAAGTGGAGCCCACTGGCAAGGCATCAAACTCCAGAGCTATCTGCCATGACATAGGACCATGGTGTTTCCAGAGCCCACAGGAGCCCCACTATTTGGGGTGATATCCACTTTGGAATTCAATGAAATCAAACTGAGATGTGCATAAGTGTTACCTCTGGTAAGATCTCCCAGCTCATTTTGAAGTCTCCTAGCCATATAAACTAATTTGTCTTTACCTTTTCCCCTTTTATTTAAAGTCTTTTTCCAGTTACATTGCCAGTTGGTGCTTGGTTACAATCCCTTGGTGTGGGGAGGCTGATCCCCAGGAGTCTTTTCCCATGCTGGGAGGAAGGCAATGCATTCATATGCTGAATTTGGCTTAGAGAGGGGCCACATTTGAGCAACAAGGAGGTTCTCAGGAGATTCTCTTAGGCACCCCATAACAATAGGCTGTTTCAATTTCAGGAGTAAAGACTGGTAAAGCTAATCATCAATTTCAAGGACCCGTCAGTTGATCATCCTCCTTCAGCAGTCACTGTCCCTGCACTTGGGGGACTGCTGCTGCTCCCTTAGAGAATATGGCAGAACTCTCCAGGATGGGACTTCAGTATTCTCTCATTTATTGATTGATTCTCCACCCACTGTTAATATGCCCTGTGAACATTTGAACATTTTTATATACCTTATATATATGGTCAGGTGAACTTCCTCTCTGGCATCCCGCATCCTTGACATCCCACACCAATGATCCTCCCCCACTGCAGCTGTAACCCTTCTGTGATCCAAAGCTTCTTCAAAGATGAAGACATTAGAATAGCTGAATACAATCAATATGGATGAAATAATAATAAGTTAAATGTAAGAGATAAAATAGATAAAACCTTTTTTATAAACTAAAAATAAAATAAAATTAAAAGATTGGGATATTTAAAAAACGAAAAATATTTAAAAAAAAAATTTTCCTATTGGGTAGGCTGCCTGTGGGAGGTGGGAAACATGGGAATCCCTGTAATTTCTCAGAAATATTTAGGTAATCTTAGCACCTTTAAAAATACATATATATACATGTATAAAATAACATTTATGTAAACAAATGCACATATATGCATATGTATTTATATATCATT
>JAQZBX010066424.1:0-16119 GCA_029593785.1 Cabassous unicinctus
AGAAAGTGAAGAGTCTTGAATATCAAGTTAAAGAGAAAACACCCAAAATATCTCATATCTTCTAGATTTTGAAGAGTTTAACACATTTTTCTTACTATTTATATAATTCTCTCTATATTAAATCAGCCTCCTCCATTTTAGAGATAAGTAAACTGAGGTTAGGTATTAGCAAGGTCTCCCAGTTGTCATCTGATAGAAATGAGATCCTATGCTTTCATGTTCATCATGCTTGTATTAACTCCACCAAGCCATACGCTCCTGATGCATAATTAATAATGAGAAATGTATAACTCCATTTTCTGTTACTTCTGATTCCCAGATGGCTCATATAATGAATTTTCTCTTCCAAAGAATCTCTGAGATAGATTTCATCCAAAACATCTCACCATGCCTTCTAGATTTACCTTCAGGTAAAAACCAATGCTAAGACTTATATACCTCAGGGAAAAGATCTCCTTTTGTCAAAAAAAAAAAAACTATATGAAATGACATCATATAATAGAACCAAATTTTCTCTGATTAAACACGATTCCCATGAATATTACTATAAAACAAGAACAAGCACTTTATGAGAGTCTGGTGATGATGATGACCACATGTCAGCATCTCTAGGTTACTCATCCTCTGTAATCCTATTGTCATCTAAAAGTTCATTTTACTCTGTTTGCTTCAAGTTTTGTCTTAAGAAATGCCAGTATCTTTCCTAGAATCTACACTAATATTTTATTCTTTTAGCTAATGATATAATACACTTCATTTCCAATTTTCCAGAGACAGCATTATTTGGAGCCAATTTGTTAAAGGACACCACTATGAATAAATAAAAGAGATAAAACAATAAGTATATATTATTTAATTATATACTCTACTTATTCACTGATAGAGAAAAGTGACAATAGACACCATAGTTCATTTTTAAAAATTACCTATATTGAGTGTCTCAGGGAAACTAGTTGTTGTAACCAGTGGGTATTAAAGTCAGGTTGGCTTTTGTTCTGACATAGTTTATTCATTTATTTTACTTTACTTATTTATTTATTTATAGTGGGAAAAGTGACATCAGTAAGCCATCAGTGAGTAAAAATGCCACATAATCTTTAAAGATTCTGAACCAGAAGTCCAGAAACCTGAGTCTGAGACCCTAAGTCATTTCACTGCTTTGGGGCTCAGTTTCTTCATCTAATTGTGGACTGCATTTACTCAAGTAACATTCCACAAATATAAATTAAGTGTCCACTATGTTCTAGGCTTTGTACCATACACTGGATAAAATGATGAGTAAGATAAACTCAGTGGCTACGACGCTCACGTAACTCAGAGTCCAGGGGAAGAGACAGGCATGAAAGAAGAAATAAACATTTCATACTTCTAGAGTCCTAGGATGCTTCCAATTTATAGGCTATAAGCGAAAGCAAACTCAAGGTCAGACATTTTTATCACACCCCAAAATCCAAGCAATTCCTCTTCCTAGAATAGAAAATCCATGAAAATTCTAGATTTCCACACACTGATCAAGGAGGATGTGCATTGTCATTGAAGCAGAGACTGTGTGCTTTAGCCAAGGGAGTGATCAAAACTTTCTGAGGAGAAACTTCTTTTTTGGTTTCTTCCTTAAATAAAACTGGAACGCTCCTTCTACCATTAAATCATGTAAGGCAGGTGGCTTTTTTCCCCCCAAAAGCAAAATTTAATTACCTGTAAATTTTTAAAGACTTCATAGTCCATTCTCATTCTAATCTTCTATAAGCGCTGGCATTTACGTTGCACAGTTGAGTTTTTGACATAAATTATTTGAGGCCATATGTATTTCATCTTGGTTGATCAAGAAATTACAAGTGTCCTAATACTTAGTGACAGAAGTTGACATATCAAAGGATTCATAGGAACATAAACAAAAAATAAATCACCATTTCACTGCCCCTCCCCAAAACTAAATTCCTCATTTTACAAAGACCCTATAATCCTTTCATTTTCAAACAAATACCACTGCATCATTGTTATTCTAGCATAAGCTAGCATAAATCTTACAACAAGGAGCATGTTTAATGTGCTTTTTAATAGCGCTGCTTGAAGGGCTCCTAACTGACATCATACCGTTGCAGAATCCAAGGGGGATTACACGTGTCAGTCCAATCAATTGGTGGCAATTGTAGCACAAAAGATCTACCTGAGAACTCGCCACAGGAAACTATGCACTATATAGTCCTTCCTCATAAAAGAAAAAAAAATCTATTAAATTAATAGGCACTAAAAGCATGTAATAGTTATCTAATCTATTAATTTTTAGTTTAATATTAACTCAAGTGTCTGCTATGACATGCATTTGACCTATGCAAGGAAACAGCTCACCATTTCAATCTGTAAAGGGAAAGAAGTGGTTGTTAGAAAAGGTGATGGCATTCTTTCACGTTGACCTTGCATTCGAAGATTGTATTTGTTTTTAGACAAGTATTGACTTTATGTGAGGCCAGCCTAGTTGAGCCTGATGTAGCATGTTCCTCTGTAAAATGTAAAGGACCCCAGGTTCAGGAGGCAGCTTTTAACTCTCAGACATTTGAAAAAGTTAAGGTGATACCATCATTCTTCAAAGGAGGAGAAAGCATTAGTTCTAAGGTAAAAAGTGATAGCATGAAAGATTGCTCAGGGCTACTCAGTAGAATGGATGAAGAGTCAGCTCACCCAGGTCTTTTTTTCCCTAGATACCGTAATTTTTGTTTATTCATAACCATACAAAAAAACACACTTAAAATTTCTATCAAGTATTCCAGGAACAATATTGAAGTCTGGAAGAAAAATCAGAGCAGTCATAACCCTGCAATTTGCTCACACTTAAAGGAGCTGTTAAAAAACATAGTCATTTTTAAATGCATCAATAGCCTTCAGAAGAAGAATGTTAAAAACCATAAAATTACCAGGAAAATATTTTATTGTCTGGACTATATAAAGGACTTCCTGCTAGATGACCTCAAGTACTTAAGATGAAATTTGAAATAGCCTATTAGATATGGTTACCAAAGAAGTGGTACCTCCATACTCTATCAGATTCTAACACTACATAGTGCAGTAAAACTTTGCATTGATGGTTCTCTGAAGTCTATAATCTTGGGTTCAAGGCACAGTAAAGGAAGTTGAGCATTTTCATGAACTAGGACTTCCAAGTGAGCATGTTCATCAAGCAATTATTTGGCTCTCACATAAAAGTGTCTTTCTACCTGATAGCTAAATACCAAAATTATAAAACATTAAAGAACACAGAGAAGATGGTCAAATGAATTTGGGAGGCATCTTGCCTACACATTTCAGGAAGGAAAAAAAGAATACTAATTTCTTGCTTTTTGGAATGAGGTATCAGTTGGCCTTCTGAACCATAAAACAGAAACTTTTCAGAAATCAACCAAGTTTTTCTTCTAAACTCTCCCAGAACATCACTTTACTTCTGTTGAGACAATTTAACATGCAGCATATTCTCTGAGAGGCCACCTGTTAATCTAATTCTGCCTATAAAAAAGCCCATTTGTCCTAAAATCAGAAGTGTTTGTGATCTGCTTTCTAACAATGCAGACTTTGGAAGTGGTCTCTGACTGACAACCACCCTTTTACCACAAGTACAGAACAACTTTCTGTTGTTTCCCAATCCAGAACATTGGGAGAGAGACACAGAGATGAGAGGCTCAGGGCCATTCACTCACCACATGATCCTTGAACCATGAATATGTAACTAACTGTATTAGTCAGCCAAAGGGGAGCTGATGCAAAATACCAGAAATCTGTTGGCTTTTATAAAGGATATTTATTTGGGGTAGAAACTTATAGTTACCAGGCCATAAAGCATAAGTTACTTGCCTCACCAAAGTCTATTGCCACATGTTGGAGGAAGATGGCTGCCAACGTCTGCAAGGGTTCAGCTTTCCTCTTCCTTCAATATCAGCTGTAGGCTGGGATAAGTCATGTCTCTCTCCCAGGGCTTATTTCTCTCTGGGCACAGCTGATCTTCTCTCTCCACGAGACCAGCTGTAAACTGTCAGGTGAACAGCTCATCTCTGTTCTCAGGGCCTCTGTCATGTCTAATGGAGCCTTCTCTCTTTCCTCACATATCTGCTTCTCAGTGTGTTTACTTCCTGGGGCTCCAATATCTAAAACTCCAACTAATTCCTCTGCCTTGTCCTTTTCTCTGTGAGTCCCCACCCACCAAGGAGGCGGGAACTCAATGTCAAAGCCTTAATCATAATTTAATCAAGTAAAAGTGAAACCTCTGAATCCAATACAATCTAATATGCCCAGAGGAACAGACTAGTTTACAAACACAATTCAATATCTATTTTTGGAATTCATAAATAATACCAAACTGCTACACTAACATACCAATTGCAACTCTGAATCCACCTGTACTCACAGATAGATACTACTGCAATATTCCATTAGTTAAAAAAAATTGTCAGCTGGCATGAGGATCCAATAACCATATGTGACCTTGTATCTTTTAATATTTGTATTTTAGTTCTAAACATCAGATTTAAAAATAAAACTTTATAATATATAAGCCTGGTATGGTGGTTTGAAGTTGTATGTACCTCCAGAAAAGCATTCTTAAATCTAATCCATTCCTGTGGCTGCCAACCCATTTTAAGTAGGATCTTTTGATGAGGCCACTTCAATTAAGGTATGACCTATCATTCAGAATGGGACTTTGTCCTATTACTAGAGTCCTTTATAAATGCAATGACTACAGAGAGAGTACAAAAACCATGGAAACAAGAAGCTGAAATCAAGGAAACCAGGAGGATTAGGGAATGAGCAGCAGACACTGTCATGTGCCTTGTCATGTGGCAGAGGAACAAGGATCACCGGCAGCCAGTGTTGAAGCAGAAAGCATCACCTTGATGATTTGATTTGGACATTTTCTCGGCCTCTAAACTGTAAGCTAATAAATTCCCAATGTTCAAGCCAAACCATTCAATGGTAGTTGCTTTAAGCAGCCTAGGAAACGAAAACACCTGGTAAAATGAGGGCTGCCAATGCTTAGATCAAGGAGAATAATCTTTTGACAACAAGAACGATAGATTTAGACAATCACCTGAGAATATCTTAATACCAATGGCACTTGTGACTCCTCAGAATATTGTGACATACATCTATGGGGCCCATTTTGATCCAGACACCCAGATAACACATTTCCTATGGGGAAAGACTCCCTTTTGAAAGTCAGGACAGTTGATACTTTATGCCACTTTCACTGTCCAACTTCAGAAGCTTCCCAATTTTCATTCCTGAAGAGTCTCATAGGCAAAGCAGCAGCAGCAATGGAATGAATCCAATACAGGAAACATGAAATACTGAATAAGATTAGAATAGCTAAAAGAGGTGATTGTGTATCAGAGTAGATAAAGTTCAACATGACTAAATTGTATCATGATTTTCATATTCTTAGATGATATCATTGCTTTATTCATTTATTTATGTCATTTAATAAGAACCACTATTTATTTATTTATTTTTGATTGATTGATTTCTTCCCCGCCCCCACCATTGTTTTTTGCCCTTGCTGTCTGTTCTCTGTGTGTTCTTCTGTGCTTGTCTTCTCTTTAGGCTGTACGGGTAACCGATTCTGGAACCTTCCAGAGTGGGAGAGAGGCGCTCAATCCCTTGCACCACCTCAGCTCCCTGGTCTGCTGAGTCTCTTATTGTCTCTCCTCTGTGTCTCTTTTTGTTGTGTCATCTTGCTGCGCCAGCTTTCCGTGAGGGCCAGCACTCCGCATGGGTCAGTTTGCCTTTCACCAGGAGGCCCTGGGAATTGAACCCTGGACCTCCTATATGGTAGACAGGAGCCCAATCGCTTGAGCCATATCCATTTCCAGAACTACCATTTATTGAGTATAAAATGCTAGATATTATGGTAAGCATTTTACATGGCCTATCTCATATTACTAAAGATAATATTATCCCCACTTTTGAGATAAGGAAAAAGTCAAGGTTAGAGAGATTAAGGGATCCCAAGTGAAACAGCAAATAGACAGAACTTGGATTCAAACCCAGATTGTTCTACCCTCATAACACGAGCTGTTAATCTATAGAGTATATTGTTAATGATGTCACATGATATGTGCTCCTGTTGGACTGCAGTGCTGGCCAGAGAGCTCATTAGTTGGCACTTGTATTAGTGAAGCTACCATCATGACCATACGCACCTAAGGACTAGAGAGTGCTGCTCTGCTTTATGTTGCAAACAGATCCTTAATGTCAGCCTCACATGCAGGAGCATGTTATGGTTTGCTATCTGCATACATCTATCTCATTCTCTTTTCCTGAAGGAAAAGAATCCCCAGCTGCCTCTGATGCCTGCAGTTGAAGGGGTCAGTGTTGGGCTTCAGAGCGTTCTAAAAAAATTTCTTCAGCCTCCATTACTGACAGTCAGCTTGTCCAAAACCAGCTTCAATATCCCACTAATGTACGAATTACAAATATGTCTGGCTAAGAGGAAAGGATACTACTTTATCCCTTCTGTTTTAGAAGTTATGTGCCTTCTTGCAAGTCTTGTGACTCTTTAGGTCCTGGGTTCCAACTTTAGAGAATAAAAAGTTTGAACCAGACCATTTCTAATATGTCTCTCATCTCTATTTACTGAATTTTTGTATAAAGGTAATATCCCTTCCTTACCTTTCTTGAGTCACACGCTCTGAATTATTTTTTTCCAGAGTTTAGGATACATATCTGGTTCTCATCATTGTCTATAAATACTGTTTCCTGAAAGAGTGCCAACCAGAGAAACCATCCCATGATAGGGTCAACGCCATTATTATGATCTCCTGGAAGCCAGCTGTTCCCAGGCCTCATCATTGATGAGATGATGGGTGAGGCTGTTTTTCCATATAATGTACAAGAAGATGTATAAGTGATGTTGAAAAGCTGCTTAGGAAGACCAGTGTCTCAGCTTCAATAAATTCCTGTTTTTCTATAAGAGGTTGATGATTTTCACTGCCTTGGAATTTTGTTAAATGGGTATGATATACCTATAGCTATAGCTATCAACAAATTTTTTTAATGCTTTCTTCCCACTTACTAAGTGGTATTAATGGCACTGATCTCTCCAAATTACTCAGGTCTGTGACCTGGGGTTGGGCCTCAGAGGAATACAGGTAGCAAAGTATAGCTTCATTTACTGAGCCCAGCAGTCAGACCAGCTGCCTTTTTTCATTTTCCTCAGATTAGTTTGACCAAATGTGTTACTTTCTCAGCTAACTGATACCCACAGACAACAGGTGTTGATTATAATGATACCAAACAACATTTATCAGGTGCCAAAAAGTAATGAGATTTTTAAAAATCAAAATGGTTTGTAACTTGCGATGAAGTGCCCACACAAACTAGAAAGTGTATGATTTCATGTATTATTCTTATTCTATTTTGGCCGAATTAAAAGATGACTATTAGACTAAGGCCTGTTTTCCTCCAACTCTTATCTCATAGAATATTAGTGTACTTCAGGGAAAAGAACCATGAATTTCAGAGGACTTGGTAATTTACAAGTATGTTTGGAATTCAAGAGAACTATAGAGATTACTGTAGTCCTTTGCAATGGAATGGGCAAAAATTGTTTTCTTGGGACTTCCGGGGAAGATGGAGGAGTAGGGAGCTCCAGATCTCAGTCCTTCCACCAAAACAACTACTAAACACGAAAGAACTGTCTGAAACAACTATTTTGAAATTCCAGAGGCCAGAAGAACACTGTACATCATCCAGGGAAAAGCAGGAGGAAGAGGCTGATAAATTACTATAAACTGCTTCTCTGCACGGTGGCTATCAGTGCCCATCCCCCATTCTCACCATAGACTGCCATGGGGAAGTCACTGACTAGCTGCTGAAGACAAAAAGGGACATAAGAATCCTTTTCCCCAAGAACAGGATTAGGCACAGCTGATCACTGATTATGGGTTCTGACTAGTGAATTTGGATTGCTGGGTCCCAGTTCTGAGGATAGCTATTGTTTCAACCCACCCGGAAAAAAGCTGCAAAAGCCATGTTTCAACCCTCCTCAGGCAGGGGTTGAAGCAGTGGAGATTTAAAGGCCAGTGCTTCCTCAACACTGCAGAGGACAGTTAGCTGAAGGGCTGCATTTGCTGGGCAGGCCAGAAAAGCTCAGCTTTGGGGAGCCATCAGAGAAGCTTTGGGCACCCTTCCTGACCGCACCACAGGGCATTTTGGAACTGGTGTACACCCCCTTCTTGGGACCCTGGCCCTGTTTCTACAAAGAAAGACCAACTTGAGAAACTCTTGCCTGGGATGATACTCCTCCAGGAATTTGCCCTCCAGGAAAAAGCAGCATGAGACGGTGAAAAGAGTGTAGAAAACTATGGAAGTGGACAGTCTGGAACAAAGGTCTGGCAGCTTCAAATACCCAGGATAAGGAGATTTGTCCCCTGGGAAATAGAGGGGACAACCAAACTCCCATAAACAGGGGAATTCCAAAACGAACAAGCAAAAGCCCAGGACAAGACAGAGACCCAGAAAGACAGGGAAAACCCTGCACACTGCATTCACCTTGAGCAGACCTTCCTGATAGAAGGGCTGAAGCTCAAGAAAATCTGTCATGACCAGCTGTTTACAAAACCAAGAAACAGACAAATCAGGGAGTAATCCCAGAGATAACACTTTGAAATATTAAAATGCACAGTGTGCCACAAAAGAGTACAAGAAAACAAAGAAACAGGAAATGATGGCCCATCCAAAGGAAGAGGATAAAAATCTTCCAGTGAAGAGGAGAATGTGGACATACCAAACAAAGCTTTTAAAAATGATCTTAAAAAATGCTCAAGAAGGTGAAGGAAAGTACAGAAAATTAACTAAAGGATTTCAGGAAAACAATGAATAAACAATATGAGAGTCTAAGTAAAGAGACAGAAATTTTTTTTAAAAAAAAAGAACCAAACAGAACTACTGGAGTTGAAGAACACAATAACTGGAATGAAAAATGCCCAGGAAGGGCAGATTGGGGCTGGCAGAAGAAAAAATCAGTGAACTTGAAGATAAGATACTTGAAATGAATCAGGCTGGGGAGAAGAAAAGAAAAAGAAATATTAAAAGCAATAATAACCTAAGTCAGGTATGGGACACCATCAAGAGCACCAATATATGCATGATGGGAGTCCCAGAAGAAGAAGAAAGAAAAAGGGGCAGAAAATAGTCAAAGAACTTCCCAAACTTAACAGAATACCTAAATATGGACATCCAAGGAGCTCAGAGAACACCAAACAGGATGAACATGAAGAAAAATACAACCTGTCATATATTGATTACACTATAAAATGCAAAGGACAAGGTGAGAGTTCTGAAAACAACAGGAGAAAAGCAACATATTATGTACAAGGGAGTCCCAATTATATTGAGTGTTGATTTCTCATTAGAAACCATGTAGACAAGAAGGCAGTGGGTTGAAATACTTAAAGTGCTAAAGGAAAACAATGGCCAGCAGAATTTTATATGTAGTGAGACTCACTTTGAGAAATGAGGGAGAGATCAAGACATTCTCTGATAAACAAAAGCTGAGGGAGTTCATCACTACTAGACCTGCCCTACAAGCAATGCTAAAGGGAGTTCTTTGAACTAAAATGAAAGGACACTAGAGAGTGGTCCAAAGCAGCATAAAGAATTATTGGGTAATTAGAAATGCTAATAATATTGTATTGTATTGTATTGTATTGTATATATTATATAACTCCACTTCTTACTCCCTATAGGTGCTAAAATGCAATTGCATAAAGGTAATGATAAATCTATGTTTTTGGACATACAACGTACAAAGATATAGTGGTAACAAGTACAAAAAATGTTGGAGGACAATGGGGTACAGGAAGAAATCAAGAAAAATTCTATACACAATAGCAATTAAAAGAATCAAATATGTACTAATAAGTTTAACCAATGATGTAAAGGACTTGTACACAGATAACTATAGAATATTGCTAAAAGAAATTAAAGAAGACCTAAATAAAGGGAAGGATAGTCTGTGCTCATGAACTGGAAGACTGAATATCATTAAGATGACAATACTAACCAAAGCAATTTATAGATTTAATGAAATCCTAATCAAAATTCCAACAACATTCTTTGCAGAAATGGAAAAGCCAAATATCAAATCTATATGAAAGAGTCAGGAGCCCCAAATAGCTAAAGCCATCTTGAAAAGGAAGAATGAAGTTGCAGGACTCACACTTCCTGATCTTAAAACTTATTATAAAGTCATAGTAATCAAAACAACATGGTACTAGCACAAGGACAGACATATAGACCAATGGAATAGAGTTGAGAGCTCAGAAATCAACTCTCACATTTATGGCCAATTGATTTTTGACAAAGTGTCAAAGACCATTCAATTGGGAAAGAATAGTATCTTCAACAAATGGTGCTGGGAAAACTTTCTCACCCTGTGCAAAAAAAAAGAGGGGGACCCCTACCTCACACCATATTAAAAAATCAGCTCAAAATGGATTAAAGACCTAAATCTAAGAGCTAGAACTATCAATCTCCTAGAAAAAAAATGTAGGGAAGCATCTTCAGGATGTATTAGGCAATAGTTTCTTACACTCTATACCCAAAGCACAAGCAACAAAAGAAAAAATAGATAAGTGGGACCTCATCAAAGTTAAAAACTTTTGTGCCTCAAAAGACTTTATCATGAAAGTAAAAAGACAACCTAAACAATGGAAGAAATTATTTGGAAACCACACATCCAATAAAGGATTAATACCTAGTATATATATATAAATACTCCATCTTAACAACAGAAGACAAATAACCCAATTTAAAAGTGGGCAAAAGACTTGAACAGACATCTCTCATGGTCAAGAAAACACATACAAAGATGCTCAACATCATTAGCAATCAGGGAAATGCAAATCAAAACCACAGTGAGAAACCACTCCATACCCATCAGAATGGCTACTATTTAAAAAACTATAAATAACAAGTGTTGGAGAGGATGTGGAGATATAGGAACACTCATTCATTGCTGGTAGCAATGTAAAATGGTGCAGTCTCTGTGGAAGACAGTTTGGTGGTTCCTCAGAAAGCTAAGTCTAGAACTGCCATATGACATGGCAGTCCCACTACTAGGTATATACCCCAAAGAACTGAAAGCAGGGACTCGAACAGATATTTGCACACTGGTGTTCATAGCAGCATTATTCACAATTGCCAAAATATGGAAGCAGCCCAAGTGTCCATCAACCAGTGAATAGGATAAATAGAATGTAGTATATACCTACAATGTAATATCATTCAGTCAAAAAAAGGAATGAAGTCCTGATACATGAGACAATATAAATTTACCTCAAAGATATCATGCTGAGTGATATAAGCCAGACATATAAGGACCAACATTGCATGATCTCACTGATTTGAAACAATTGGAATAAGCAAACTCATAAAGTCAGAATCTAGAATGTAGGTTACCAGAGGACCTGATGGGGAAAATGAATGGGAAAGTAAGTCTTAAAATGTACAGGATTCCTATCTGGAATAGTGGAAATGTTTTGGTAATGGATGGTAGTGAGAACTGCACAACATTGTGAATGCAATTAACAGTACTGAAATACATATCTGAATATGATTAAAAGGGGAAATATTAGATTATATACATGGTAATGGAATAAAAAAATTAAAAAGACAACCATGGCACTACACTACACAAACAGTGAACCCTAAGTAATACCATGAACTTAATAGTGCAATTGTAAAAATGTGCTCTCATTAATTGTAATAAATATCCCAGACCGTGCAAAGAGTTGGTGGTGGGATGGTATATGAGGATCCTGTATTTTATGCATGATTGTTCTGTAAATCCACAACTTCTCTAAGAAAGAAAGTGACAATATAATGCCATTTTCAACTATCGAAAAATTTTTTTCTATGCTTACCTGGCAGAGGAGATACTGTGATCACAAAGGTGGTTTTCCTAGGTGGAGGCTTATCCATTGCACTCCAGATGTGCTGATCCCTGCAATTTCCCCAGATGTGGAAAACTTCAACTGCATAATTTGTGGTAGTGGGAGACTGCATTTGCACTCTCCCCTGAAATTTTAAAAAAAAAATTCTTTCTTTTGGTTCATGTGAGAGAAAATTTAAAGCATTTTCATAGCAGCTCCTTGGGAAAGTTAACCTGTCTTTACATATGTTCTTTATTATGCCAAAGCAATACTGTGCTTGAAATGTAACTTATCTTATTATAGAGATAGCACAGAAATTTGTGTGTGTTTTTTTTTTATAATGAAAAAAAACACAACTAACTTCTTTGTCTATCATCTCTGCAAAAGATGACCAAATGTATAAGGGACAGCAGAATAAGTGTAGCAGTTTGGCATTATTTGTGATTTCCAAAAATAGATATTGGATTATGCTTGTGAACTGGTCTTTTCCTCCGGGCATATTAGATTATATTGGATTCAGAAATTTCACTTTTACTTTATTAAATAATGATTAAGGCTTTGATGAGGCCATGTCAGAAGGACGTTGAGTCCCTGCCCCCTTGGTGGGCAGGGACTCACAAAGAAAGCTATATGGCAGAGCAGAGAGAGTTTTGATGCAGAGCCAGGGGAAGTAAATACACAGAGAAGGAGGACTCAAGGGAGTTTTTGAGCTTGATCCCAGGAAGTAAGCACACAGAGGAGCAGAGCAGCTGAGTCTGGAGAGAATCGAGCCCCAGGAAGAGAGGAACCCAGGAAGCCTGAACTCTTGGCAGACTTCAGCAGCCATCTTGCTCCAACATGTGGCAACAGACTTTGGTGAGGAAAGTAACTTATGCTTTATGGCCTAGTAACTGTAAGTTTCTACCCCCAATTAAATACCCTTTATAAAAGCCAACAAATTTCTGGTATTTTGCATCAGCACCTTTTGGCTGACTAATATAATATGTTTACATCTATTTTTTTCATCAATAACAGAGCTTCTCTGCCCTCTCCCACACCCTTAATCACTGTCATCTGACCTGAATGAGGTGGGTTGGACAGTCCCCCAAACAGAAGCAAGCATGGTATGCAACAATTAAGGGGGGTCTTGATTCACAACCTGTGAGAGTGAAGTGTGAGGAGCACAGAAACACCAAGAACATTTTACAAAAAACTTTTACCAAAAAGCTTTCATAAAACTCTTATCCAGCAGAATTTATGAATGGGGTGCAGTGCACAGACCATGGAGTTTAAAAATAGAGTGAAAGCCAGGTATTTGAAGTAACAATGTCCATTTGGCCAAAAATTGTCAATGTATTCCATAAAGCACCTTCCTTAAAAATCTGGGATGTATTAATTGGGCTGCATAAACACCAGCTTTCATAATAAAGTGTAACCAGCCCACCCTTCCTTGCCATCATAAGATGAAACATTGAACTTTGCTGAGTGCCAAGTCCACACAGATAGGCTGCCTCTTCCCTGGTTTGGCCCTGACTCCTTCCAGCCTTTGTCCTAGGGCTAGTGAGACTCTATCTGCCTTGGCTTGTGCAACCATGTACACCATTGACTATTATTATCAGTACAGGGAAGCAGAAGTGCTTGGTAGATCATTAGGTCTTGTGAGGAGGCCAGAAAAGAAAGACTTTTCTGTCTTTTTTTAGCCCCTACACTCCATCCCGATATACAGGCACAGAAAAAAAACACCTGGCTTAAAAAGAAAACAATCAAATGGTGCCTTTAGTAGCAAACATAACACAAAAAGTTTAAAAACAAATAGGTACAGTTTGGAGGCATTTTCGGGACTTGGGAAATATCCTGAATGACATTGCAATGACAGATACAGTCCATTGTATATCTTGTAATAACTTGCAAAAATGTGTAGGAGAGGGTGTAAATGACAATGTAAACTATAATCATTGCTTAGTGACAATGCTCCAAGATGTGTTCATCAATTGTGGCAAATGTACCACACTCATGAAGGATGTTGTTGGTGTGGGAAAATGTGGGAGGGCTAGGGAGCGGGGCATATGGAAATCCCCTATATTTTTTGTGTAACATTTATGTAATCTAAGTTTTTTAATTAAAAAAAATTTAAAAGTATATTAAAAATAACAATAACAAAAAAAACAAGTTATACAACTAGAGCAAATAAAGAATAAGGAGAAGAAAAAATAAATTGAAACCAGGAGTGACATTAATGCATTCAACATACTATAAAGTCCTGTACATGTTCTCACAGTGGGCCACAAATCTACATCTAAATTTTGTAGTAGTCAAAGTGAAAAGACAATAATGGTAATCATTCATAGTGTCAAAACAAGCAAACAGTAAAACCGAGGCAATATGTTTTACCTCAGCTATTTCTGTACAAAAAGAGAGAATTTTCCCCTGTAGGTCCTCATCAAGACAAATAAGATGCAAATAACATAGTCAACAATAATCACACAGCAATACTGGGCACAGAATTTACTGGGCTCTTTCTTGTAATGGCCTCACTTGCTAAAATGTAATTCAGAAAAGAGTAATTTCACTCCCTCAACAAACATGCATTGACCACTTCTCATGAGCTCAGTACTATGCTAGGCAATCAACATACACTAGTGAACAAAATAGACCTGGTGCTTTTTTTCAAGGAGCTTACTGTCTGGTAGGGGAGAGAGGGAGAAAATAAGCAAGTATATATGTATACAAAATTTGATAAGTGTATGGAAGATATGAATAAAGTGTGTTGATAGAGAATGACGGGGGACTTACTCATTTAAAATGCATCTTGAAGGGTGAGAAGGAACCAGGCATGTGGATAGTGGGAGTCAGAGCATTCCTTCAGAAGTGGTAACAGCAAGTGTGAATGCTCTGAGGAGGAAGAAAACTCAGTGCGTTGGACAGTGTTGGGGAAAGAGGAAGAACAAACAATGCCAGGCACTTGTACAGCTGATAGCCATATTCCTTGCAAACATGGATTTGGGACCTCTTAGAAATTCTTCATGAGGTTAGCAATCCCCAAAGTGTCCATGGAGAGAATTCAGGAATAGGTGACCTTAAGGGAAAAATTGCATCTTTATTTTCACTAATCTCTTACTGAAGTTTAGCATTCCAACAGTTATGAATGTAGGCACCAAACCAGTTGCCTATGGAAATCACAGAAATTTTCACATAACATGACAGTTGCAGATATTGCAAGTACCATTTAGGCTCAGTACTACTTCAAAATTACAGCAGTGACTAAACCTGCCAGTAAATCATGTTATTTCATCCACCATTGAAATCACTATGTTATACATTCCCTAGATTATTCTCTAGTTTCCTTGCAATTGACATTTACTTCCACAGACTACCTCTTTCAGCCACAATCACATTTATAAATCAGCAGTGTTAGTTATACTCATTATAGTGTGTTACTCTCAACTCTATTCATTTCCACACTTTTACAATTAACCTTATTAATAATGCTAAAATATATTAAGCATCATCTCCCATTCCCAATCCACCTTCTGTTTCCTAGTAACCTATACCCTAGAGCCAGGGTTCTTAACCAGGGGTCATGAGCCTGAATTGAAATTCAAATAAACATTATTCTTGTGGGGACATGTTGGTGCGGGTGTGATATGTTTATTAAATAATACACAGGGTAGTGTGGACTTAGTAAGGGGTCCATGATTTTCACCTGACTGGCAAAGGGGTCCATGGAATAAAAAAGGTTAAGAATCCCTGCTCTAGATCCTCCACATGGAGAGGTAATGTGGTTTTCCTCAGGGTAAGGGTTTCAGAAAGGCATTGAAAATGGTAAACGTGTGGGTAAATCTAAATCTTTGCTATTAAAAATAGAATTTATGTTTTTGGTTAAATATATATAATATGTTATATTACAGATATCATATATTACATATATATTATATATGTAACAAATTTTTTAAATGATATATAACCAAGGATTTGGTAAATGAAGGAACAGTTTTCTAAGTTTCTTTCATTGTCAAGGAAGAGGCTAAAACCAATTAATATTACATTTGGAAACTCAAGGATGCATGCTGTAATCTCTTGTGTAACTTCTAAAAGTAAAGAGTATATAACTTCCAAGTGAATATAGGGGAAATAAAAGCAAATGACAAATAATTAATCCAAGAGAAGGCAAAAGTGAACAGAAAAAATAGTTCAGGCACTTAGATGATATATATATATATAT
>JAQZBX010066425.1:0-16243 GCA_029593785.1 Cabassous unicinctus
TGTGTTGATCCTCTGATTGCTCTACAGTTTCTCTGATCCTGATTTTAGTTTATTTATAGCTTTCTATTTTATGGCATGAAATTTTGTGAATTGTCTCAACTACTTTGTGGAAATAAATGGGTTATGAATAAGTAAAAGCATTCATATCCACATTAAAAAAAGAGAACTGACAAGCTTGAAATTGTACCTTATGAGGACACAGGATGTGTTCTTGGTTTCCTACTAATAGTCATCTTATCTGTAACCTCGGCTGAATTGAACAACAACAAAAGAAAGGTGTTTAAAATTTTAACAGAAACAGCACAAGGAAAGGCCTAGCTGATATTCTCTTTATCCACAGAAAATCAAAAGTCCTAATTTGAAGAGAATACATTAATACCAAATTTGGAGGACAGATATTGGGATCAACGTGAGAAAGAACGGGTCTTTCTGCTGCTGCCTTTTTTTTTTTTTCTTAAACCAAAGCAATAATGAAAAATATTTTTGTTAACAGAAATGCCCCATATATTTTCAGCTTCACACTTTTGAACAGAAATGGTGCAGTATCTTTAAAATGTACACCCAATATCCAGGAAGCTGGTCTTTGAGATCCTTAGAAGCATTGAGGAGCTCAGATAGCCAAAGAAGCTGCAGCAGAGTGAGGCCTAAAAACGTGATGCCTGTTTATTTACGTGACATCCCGTCTGAGCAAATTCCCCATGAGGACTGGGCCTCTGTGTATTTCCTGTTGTCTTCGGGGCCCAGCACGCTGCTGCCCGCGGAAGGCATCCAGTAACTCCCTGAGGAAGGAATCATGGCCATCTCCCCTTGTCCTGGAGGAACACTGCTGGGCATGGAGGGTCAAGTCATAACTGCCACATTCTCTCCTATTTTCTTCACCAATTCAAGTCTGTGCTGCCATTTAAGAAAAAAAGTTCTTATAACGGGGCTGGGTGGGGTTCAGAAGGTCCTTGAACTCTCTGAAAACTTAAGCAAATAATTGTGTGTTGGGGACATTTTTTGAAGAGCGCATTCATAACTTAAAGCAGAGTTTCAAAAGCATGTTGTGACCTTGAAGAGGTTAAGGACCACTTATGCAAGGGGTGGTCTAGCACTGTGCCTTACGGCTAGCACAGAGTAGGGCTTTAATAAATGTGTGTGTATTATAATAGTTGGATTTTGTGTTTCCCAGTCAGGAGTAGCTGGGTCAGCTGTGTGATGTGTTTGAAGAATTTAATCTCTTTACACCTTAATTTCTTCACCTGTGAAATGGGAATACCGAACTCTAACAGAATATTGTTGGGATTAAATGAGGTAATCAAAAGAAAGCTTGACCTATGTTAAGCACTCAATGCAGCCATTGCTTTTAAGTAAATTAACTTGTATTTCAGAGACCATCAGCACATACTCATCAGGATTGGTTATAATTACAACAATTTTTGTTTTTCAAAATGAAATAAAATCTTGAAATTAAAAAAATATTCTATTTTAATGCATCAATCTCATTCAAATATTTTGGAATGCAACAGTAACAAATATTAAGGGAAAACAAAGGCAGGGATTTATCTGCCTCGACCAAGGTCAAGAGGAAGCTAACCTGGCTGAAGCTAGACCCAGGTCTTTGATTCTCTTCTCGTTCTTTCTCCCTTTCATCCATCCACATCCCATCGCTGTGTGTACATACACACACACACATGCTTGCTCTCTCTTTCAGAAATATCATCTCCTGGGAGTTAAACTGGGAAGCTTTCTGAATCCTTCTGTAAAATATAGCTTCTCTGTAACTCCCCTAATTTAATTTTTTGAATAGGGTGTCATCGAAGGAAGAATACCAAAAGTGTCAAATTTGCTACCACTTGTTTTTTTTTTTTTTTTTTCAAATTCTTTGAAAGACTTGTTTCTTTTCTGGTTCCCTTGTGTCCAAGAACGATTTTTGCAGAGTTTGCTTTACCAATGAAAATCAACACTTGTTCGTAATTGGTCAAGTTCCCAAATGCGGGGCCATGTGCTTCTGTCATTGTTCAAGTTGAGGTCCAAGTTGTTTCCTTTAAAAAGTTTCTCTATAACACTTGTCAGAGAAAAATAAGTAAATCTGAGTCTTAAGAAGACGCAAGAAGGAATGTGGGAAACAGTTTTTCTGTGTGCTTATGTGAAAAGTAAAATTGAAGAAAAGTTTAGAACTGGGCTCAAAATTTTGTGCTGCAAAGGGATTTTGGAAATCACATGTTCCAAATCCCTGATATTCCAAAGGGCAAAATTAATATCTACAGGGACATGAGCTTTGGCCACGGTTACACAACTGTTTTCCTCTCTACCATCCCCAGCTGGTGACATGGCTAGGACCTCATAGGCTCAGAGGGCTGAATATATTATTAGTAATAGCATTTGGCAAGTGTGTTTTCAGCCCACTTCCAGACCCAAGGCCTTTGGCTTCTCTTTTTTCCTTCCGTTTTGAAAGATTTTTATTTCAGCCTCCAACCACCTCCGGCCAGCAAACGCCATTCCTTCTAATCAGATTCTCTGGTCCCTGCTGGGGACTAGTCCAGGGGTCCCCGAGCAGTGGAGACCAACGCTGCCCTGGTAGGTCATAAAACAACCTTGCTAGAGAGCCCCTTGCTGCCTGGTGTGCGGTGAACGCCTGCCACGGCGCAAGCCCTGCGCAGGGGTGGGGGCGGGGACATTAGGACTCCAAGGAGATGGCCGTGTGCCGCGGGCGTGAGCAGATAGGCGTGTCAGGGGCTGCGTGCCTCTGACAGGTGTGTACAGGCTGTGGGCTGTGTGCTGTGCAGCTGGTGGCAGGCGCATTTTATACCCCTTATTTCCTGAGGTGCTTTACATTCACCTGGTTGAGATAATACATTCCATCAAGCAGTAGGCTTAAACAGCATTTCCAAAAGTGCTTATGTAATGGGGCTGTTAGTTGGTATTCTCTGGGGGAAAATATCTGATGAACTTTGAAATGTACCTGATTTTCCTGCAGGACTTCTCAGAGCCTTTAATATGCTAATAAACATCACCAGACTGCAGGAGCTGGATAAAGTATATATACAGTGCTTTCAGAGTTTGACTATGGAATTTCTTGGCTCTCTCCCCAATCTCAGCATCTGAGAATGAGAGTGGGACTTAAGCTCTTATTCCCCAGATATATTTGCATTTTAATATGGAATTCCTTCAAGAAGAAATTATCTGTTGAGCCACTTATTTCTCTGTCTTAGAATGTAAGATCTTTAAGGGCAGGGAAAATGTCATTCATCTCTGTGTCACCAACACCTAGCCCAATGTCATGCACAGTTCCTGACCCATAGCACAGACAAATACAGGGTCCATATATGCTTGTTGAATGAATAAACCAAAAAGAGACTCCAAGCCCCATAAGACTGACTTTTCTTCTGTTACTCTTCATTTTTGGATCACTGATTCTACAGTTCTGGGGCAAGAATTATTAAATCAAGAAAGAAATTGATAAAATTATTAAGAAAAAATATTCTATTATCCCAGCTTTTTCTGTTCCTTGCTCAGTAGAGAAAATTCAATATTTGCTAGATTGGTTTTTAGGCTTTTATGATGTAGAGTCAGGGCAATAGCAGAGCTGGAGAAGCATAAATGTGAAAATCACATGGGAAAGGGTTGAGAAGAGAAGAATGGAAATGGAAGGAAGAGGGATAGGGGGAAACAAGAACCAGGAAAGGCTGGTGGCTGAGAAAGTTCTTGTTTGAGAGTTGAGAGTGTGAAGGAAAGGAAGATTTGGGGTAAGGAAGAGAAGCAGCTGTCTTCTGGGTGGAGGATAACAAGGATGGCATAGATGGGAAGAAAGATTTTTAAAGATATTTTCTGTACGACACAAACCCACACTCTGCTTTGGAAGTTTCATGAAGTGCAACGTCACATCTGGAATTGCTTTCCATTACAATTAGTCCTGTTGGATATTTCTGTAGAGACTAGGCCGTGGAGGTAGCTAATAATATTTGGGTTTTGCTACCAAAAGGACAGAGATATGAGAGAAAAAACAGAACTCTAGCAAGTTCTCCATTTCTCATGAGATGACATCTCTTGTGAAACAACTGTATATAATTCTCAATATCCAGTTCCACTTTACCTTCTCCCTGGTACTGTGCAAAAACAGAAGAATGTGGTTGTCTTAAGCTTTTTTAAAATTAATTTTTCAATATTCATGTGAAATCATGAAATGTAATGGAAAGTTATTTTATAATGTATATAAATCTGTATGTCATAAAAATAGATGTATAAGAAAGAGAAAATATTAACAGTTCCCATGATTTCATAATATCCATAGGAAACCTCCTCAACCAGGGACAGCTCTTGGCAAAATAAATCACCAGAGAACTGGGAATGCATTTGAGGCTTTCTCAAGTATAAAATATCCAGCAGAGCAGTGCATGTTTACTAGGTCTCACAGAGGGATTTTATGAGATTCTGAATAATCTTAGGTCAACAAGTTATTTTGGTGGCCTCAACTGAGCTTCTCAAATAGCCACCATATTTACCCAGGCAAACATGAGCTCCCAAAATGCTGAAATGGCAGGAACACTTTTATTTTTATTGGCAAAGTGGTATCGAGAGCAATCCTCCTCCTTCTGACTCGAGAGAACCTGCTACCTAAAGCTTTAGCCTACCTCAGAAAGCACATCCAGCTCTAGTCTTTATTACTATGAGTTATTTTGCTTAATGTGGAGTGTTAGTAAGAGTTGCTAGGCTCAGTAGGAAGGAGGAGAATAAGCTGGGAAGAACTTGGCACCAAGTTTAATTTTTTCACCTAACATTTGTTGAGCTCCTATCGTGTGTCAGGAGACAGGGAGGTAAATCTAAGTAAGATGAGTGCCCCACCTTAGGGTGAGGCGTGGACGGGGGAGAAGAAGGAAAAAGGTAAAACGGATTTGAAGAGATTGTGATGGGAGGGAAAAGGGAATGTAGAAGATGAGAAACGTAGACGTGAGAAAGATATCAAGAGAAGTGCACAGAAAGAGATGAGTTAAAGGCAGAGGAATGTCAGGGGCGAAGGAAGAAAATGTTGAGAGGAAGAGACAAGAAGACAAGGAATGGTTAGAAATGATTTTTAAAAGGTGTGAGAGGGGGATGACTCTAACATTAACATCTAAAGAGGTTAACTGATGAAAAGGCCCCATTTTCTGTATTCTTAGTCTGCATGAAGAGAGTTTATAGATTGGGACAGTAAGCTAATTTATCACACATTTTGCTTCTGGAAATCTTTTTAAAAAAAAAAACAACAAAAAAAACTAGGTGCACAGTAAACATGTAATAAAAAAAGGTGGGTGTCTCCTTTCCTTTTCATGCAATTTATAAGTACCTTTTCCCTTCTGGAAAAGAAGTGTCTTGTGCAAGTTGAGGCAATTCATCATATTTGGTAAAGTCATAGTGTCTATAAGTACTCATTACGATGTTTCCTTGAGAAAAGAAAGGGTGAAAATGGTAGTGTAGAGCAGGTAAAATGGTCTTTTGTTTATATTCAGTGCATCATATTATTCAGGGGAAATTTTTTTAATTTGGGAAAAAAAATTGGCTTTTAAAAAATATGTGGATGAGAGCTGGAGGGTATCCAGATGTCTGCTGAGCTAGAGAGATGGCTATGCCAAATCTGTCTGGTAGTGCCAAATCTAATCCCACATTTCTGGGCAGGTGTGTTTTGAATGTTAGTATCTCTACTGATAAAATACCACTTACACTAGGTTGCCACCTGAAAGAAATGGAGATGGAAGGCGCTGGGAAATGACATCAATCATGCTATTATAAGCACTTAAGACACTCTGGGGTGAGAGTGTAAGGACCACTTGTAAGAAACAACCCCACCCAACTTGTCTTCCTCTGTTAAGCCCTGTTAAGCCAATCCTAGCCTTGTAGCAATAGCCAACTGAACGGTATTTTCAGAATAGGATACAGTTAGCTGCTGTTAGAAGCTAACTGCAAAATCTAGATACCCACAAACTAGAGCTTTCCAGTTTTTAGCAGACTCAGTAGGGTAGTGGAATGAACTTAGCAGAACTTTAGCTCATTGTAATAGTAAACTCTCCACCTCTGGGTGCGATTTAGACGCCATTTTCTGTACATGCAATGTAGGACTAAGCATGTTAAAGCATGTAGTGCTATAGAGTATGCACAAGATGCAACCCCTCCCCACCTGTCAATCTTGTAACCCAACCCCTTGAACTCCTCCCCTACACAAGCCAATATAATGTTGCAACTTCTGCTGTTCAGAGAGGCTGACCTGAGACTTTGTTTCCAGACCTCTGCTGGCTTAAAAAACTCTTTCCCTTGTGTGACCGAGTTCTCAGCGCCTGGCAAAAAAGAACCCAGGGAACTCATGAGTGATCCCTTTCAAGAGTAAATTGGTGGGTCAAGATCTGTTGCCCCATCTCTATTCAGGATGTTACCATATCTGGGGACCAAGAGACTTGTCCAGTGTACTCAACACTGACGCATTCAACAGTAACAGCAGTCACTCTGGGGGATTTGGTGCTGGGGGGAGTTGTGTGTGCTGGAAGCTGGAGGGAGGCCACCAATTTGTTTCACATATATTATTTCTTCAGGAAACACAGTATAATTGAGGACAATTTTCTACCATGAATTGCATCATTAGCTAACACAGGGAAAGTGAAATGCTGTTAACTTTTCTTTTTCTTCTGTAAAGCTGATGAGCTGAAGAAAATAGAAATGAAAAGTTTAATGTAATTTTTTTTCCAAGGATATATGTTGAAAATCAGAATCAAAACACATTTACACGGTAATAGAAATCCCACATTTTAATACATTGCCATGCACATAAGGAGTCAAATAATGCTGAATATAAAATAGTCAAATATACAAAATGATAAAGCAGATTTCCAAGCCTGATAGAGATCATGCTCACGGGTATGATGGGCAAAAGTCTGTACAGTTTCGTTGTTATCAATTTAAAAAGAATCATGCCTCCCCCTCTACCCCCACTCTTTTTGAGAAGAACCCAAAACGTAAGGAAACATTGTAAGAAAATATAAAGTGGACTCAAAGGGAATTGGCAAGTTGATAGCTGCTTAAGATATGGAAATTGGTGGTTCAAAATAGTGGTGTCCAGTAATTCTTATGTTTAGAGAAAAAGAGTTTCTAAACATCTTATACCCTGGGAACCCAGGGAACTAAAGTGAACATCCAATGAAAAGGCACTCTTCTACCATCTGACTTGATGGTGTCCTCTTAAGTCTAGTCCTGGGAGCTTTTCTAGGGTGCTTATTGAAATAACCAGTTTGTGGGCAAAGAATAAGGAGAATACTTATTTAATTAACCACTCTTGGGGGACCAACACAATTCAGACTGTTGTTTTAACGACTCACTTAAGGAAGCTATAAAAATGTCTGCCGTCTATATAGGGCTTTTGTGTTATGAAATGTGCTTGTTTGCCATGGTGAATTAATTCTGTTTGTAAAAGAGCAAACCAGTTATTTTCATCAGATGGTTTCCTTCATGCCCCATAGAGAGTATTATATTCAACTCACATTGTATAATTTTTCTTTCTTTCATAGCACAAATACTAATTAATGTACACTAACTCATCAAGGAACTGTGATGTGGCTCTCTGCTCCTATGGCCCTCAATCTGTCATCTTCACGTACTTCCATTGGTCTTCTCAACTCTTGGATTGGCAATCAGCCTGCTCTAAGCTGTGCCTGAGACTCTCTCCGAGGGCTGGGCCACATGCTCTGCAGACCAGCCCCAATAGATTGGAAAAAGCATGTGTGTAGGTAAAACACTGTTACGTCTCATTCATTCTTTCTCCTTTCTAAGTCCTAGAATGGAGGAAGAGTAATTGCAGCTTTGAGGAGAAGGCATAAAGTAAGGGAAAGAAGTCATCGAACGAAGCCCAAATCCCAGCTCCCGATGATAATTGCATATTTATTGGCAGTACATGACGGCTTCTCCCCTTTCCTCATTTTAGCCTGCAAACAACCCTGTCTGCTAAGCAGGGGCTGGCAGCATCCAGACAGATGGGCAGAGGCCCGGAAAGATTAGGCAATTTCTATTAGTCCAGTATTATTGGATTCAAAACATTTTTCTTTCCCTCTATCAGAGCAATGCCAGTCTCCACAAAGTCCTAAGAATAACCCAAGTATATAAACCACAACAGATCAATATTTTCTTTTCTCAGGTGCTTTTTACTGCTAATATGTAATTTTGTTACAGTATCGATCGTTTCTAAAATTTTGTGTAAAGTGATTTAATTTAGTGCCTAATGATATTAAATAGTTGGATTAACTGGAACTACAGTAAGAGGATTTAGTGATATAAGAGTTGGCGATGGAATTAGTTTCAAAACATTTGTGCTGGCTTGGCTTTTCAGCAGGCTGGATTCTTCTGTCCCAATCATGACTGAGATTTAAGTGCAAAGTCAAGATTCTGGCATTATTCAGCTCTCTGCAATGTGAGCTGCTTTCACTAGCCAAACCACCCTCTCCTCAAACATGGCCTTGTAAGGACAGCATTTTTCTGTGGTGGGAGGAAAGGTAGAGGCAGAGAAACCGCTCAGAGCCTGGGAAAGTCTTACAATGGCCTAAGTGTGAGTTCAAACAAGTGGAGCCCCTCCTGCTGGGGCTCCCCAGTGGGGGCCAACACCCACTGATGGGGCTAAAGCTTTCCCTTCTGATGAGTTGAGGTGACAGTTGAATAAGAATGGAAAAGACAAAGGCTCCAGTGTTCAAACCTGAATACCCCTCCATTCTCTGAGGCTTCCACCTGTAAATGGCCCTTTTTGATGTGAAAAAGAACCGGGTCACACGTTTCAAAATCCCTGCAGCTGGTATGTGGTAAAACATATCCTTGGTCTTCTCTCAGACGTGCTATATGGGAGGTAGGAACAGGCAGAAGCTGCCATGGAGTCATCAGGCAGCAAACAATTCAAACGGACTAGATGCAGTTAACTGTGGTACCAAAGAAAAAATACTGGAAATATAAAGAATTAGAAATGCTTTAGGGGACCATAGAATCAAGGACCACAGCAATGCACAGACTCCAAATCCTATTTTTGGAATTATGCTTGAAATGGGGAGTCTACCTAGAGTTTAAAAGGTTGACTTTACGGTATTTTTGCTATTTTAGAGGCCAGGTTAACTTCCTCTGAGGAGGTTAGAGAAGTCCACCATCAGTTTGTGGGATGAAACAGGAGCTTCAGGCATTAAATGACAAGCACATTTTTCTTCAATTATATTAAGGGGTCGTATCATCAGCCTCCCATCCAGAGGGAACTAATGCTCTAAGAAGAGTGTCCTGTTTTAGACTTTTTTTAAGGGGCTGCTGGTGATTAAATACATTTACACACAACAGATCTGTATGCTCTCCCACATCAGCCCAGCCTGGATTTTCACCTTTGGTCATTGCGGTGGATTGGAGCTATATATACCCCCGAAAAACGAGTTCTTAAACTTAATCCACTCCTGTGGGTGTGAACCCATTGTAATTAGGACTTTTTGATGAAGCGACTTCAGCTAAGGTGGGGCCCAGCCCAATCAGCATGGTCTTAATCCTATGACTGGGGTCCTTTATAAGCAGAATGAAATTCAGAGAGGGAGAGAGAAGGCCACAGAGGGGGCAGCCAGAAGCTGAACATCAGTGGAACCCGGAATAGACGGGAGAGGCCAGGAAATGCTGCCAGGTGCCAAGCTAAGGACAAAGGATTGCCGGCAGCAGCTCCAGAACGCCACAGTCTTTGGGAGAAAGCATCGCCTTGATGATGCCTTGATTTGGACTTGTTCCTAACCTCAAAGCCAAGAGTGAATAAATTCCCATTGTTTAACCCAACCCATTTCATGGTATTTACTTGAGCAGCCCAGGAAACTAAAACAGTAGGCCGTGTGTGCAAATGAGGCGAAACCACGTGAAATCGGGCCCCGTTTATTTCCTTTGATCTAAAGGACTGAAATTGCAAAAGCGGAAGGCAGCCAGCAGAGTCTCCAGTGTTTTAACTGTTTTAGGTATTCGTAAGTATCTTCTACACGGGGTTAATTTAACAGCCTCGTTGTAGTTCATGTCAGTAGGCCTGTTTGATCCGCTCTACCCATTAGGCACCTGAGGCCTGGGCTTAGGAGCCTCTCTAAGGCCTCTGGAGATGTTTGAGGTTTGGAAAACAACAAAACAAACTACAAAACAAACAAAATCCCCAAACCGTTGGCTCCAAAATATGAAAAAAATAATCAGAAAGGTTTAAATATCTACCACACTTACAATCATGCTAACCAGTCGACTGTAATTCAACTCAAGTCACATGGATACATTTAAATTATATTAAATGTATGTTGTTGCTTTTGCATGTTTGATGTAATTGGGGGAAGAGGACTCTGAAGTGCGAATGCTTGAGGCTCTTCGGGATTTTAAAACAGCCCTGAATGGCGAATCAAACTCCAGCTTACAAAGCCTTTTCCACCCATTCCCTGCTCTTCCCTAGAAGTCATTTTTTTCAGTCATTTTGCTGTTGGGCTAGAGGCCGAAAACTGGTCCCCGCCTCCTTGCACTTCTCTTTTACTTTTACCACTGGTGAATTTCACCCCAAGCAATGTAAATTTTAGAAACAGGGCTTACCTCCTAGCCTGGAAATTTCCCTGAGGGGCCAAGGTAAAGGCAGAAGCAACAAGTGCTGCTACCATCTCTCCAGCAACCTTCCCAAATGAGCAGCTCCAGGGCAGCAGATATTTTGTTCTTTTTATTAAGGTGTGGCAGGACCTCCCTGTGTACCCCACAGACTTTTCCTCAAGCTTTCTACAGGTGGTGAGCATTCAAAACGCTCCCTGCCACCAGAGCAAAATAGTGGAAAGGCGGCCCTCTTTTACCTCGACAAGGTGCGGTGCCGTTGGGAATCCTGTGCATTTGTAAAAGAGAATTCATAAAATAGTTCTCCCGCCACAGTTAGATTAGACTTAAGGAGCCCAGGGGGCAGGGCCTGTCTGTCTTTGAAACAGACTCCGCAGCTCTGCCCCCAGGAGAAGCACCTCCTGGTCCTGTCCTCTTTCAGGATGGCACGGGCTTCGTTTTGATTAGCAGCGCTGACCATCATCTCCTGGAGAAGGGAAACCCTGCTCCTCTGCTGCTTGGGCAGCAAGCGTTCACCAAGGTCAAGCTTAAGAAGGAGTTATCAGTCCGTACTGGGGGAAAAAGGCGTATGAGTATAAGTGTGTCTTTCTGTTTGAGTTCTTTATAGAATACTTGAAATCTACCCACAGCACTTTGTTAAAAGAAAGAGATTAAAAGACACACACACAGACACACACAGCAAAGTAGTGGGGTGGAGGGGCTGTGGGAGGGGTGAATAAAAACAGCCTCTAAAGAATAAAGGCATCTATGTCATTTTCAAAGATTCATTTTTTTTTTTCAAAGAGTTTATGGCAGCTTTAAGTCTAGTTGTCAAGTAGCAAAATTACTCTAAATAATGTAGAGGAAAACATCGCAAAGAATAAAGCTGCTAATGCACTGAGAAGAGGAGGTTTTGGTAAAACAAAAGTGCTGAAGGGGGTCTAGAAAACTTTTCTTCCTTGAGAATTTTATTGTTCCTATCCAAAATCAATTATGTGACATTTGCAGACAAAGAAAGCATTTGCAAGTAACAAGAGGGAAAATCCATTAGAGGTTTTTATCCTTCGTTTATATTCTCAGGTAAGGTTGATATATTCCTTTTCCTCGAGTGTTAAAAATGGCAGAATCTCCTCAGAACTAAGGACTGCCGGCCTCCATCTGGGCAAGTCAAGAGTGGCTCTGGAGAGAAACCTGAGCTGTTTACCTGTATTCTGGTGGTAGACGACAAGGCTGCACTGAGAGAACTTACGGAGCCAAGCAGGGATTGGAAGGTGTGCCATTTCCCACGAGGAAAGTTGGTAGGGTCGCCATCCCCCTAGTTCTCTCAACCTGCTGAAGTGATTTGCCCTTTCCCTAGCAGAACCACCAGTGCCCTGCATGTTTAAATTAAGTTCTGGAGCTGAAACAAGCTAATCCCTTTGGCACCCTAGAGAGCCTGATAATTACTCATTTCTGTTCATTCCCAAGAGTGCCTTTTCTGCACAAGTGTGGGAGTCAGCCTTTTAATAAGAAGGTGTAGCACAGGCTTAAGTAAAAGAAAAAGTTAAGCATCAACAGTTTACAGCCTTTAGACATCAAAACATTTCCCCCTGACCACCCCACCTCCTGCTTCCTACTAAACACAGCTCACCACAGCCGTCTCTGAATTTCTGGGAGGTAAAATTCCATACACAAACCTTGGGTACAGCACAGCAGGAAGCCACCATATGGCTAAACACAGAGTATCACCATGAAACCAAAGAATCCAAAGGCTGGGAATGAAGTCATTTCTCCATTATGCTGGTTCACCTCGCAGCCACTCCGATTTTATGCCATCATGTTTCCAAAACTATCCCCCAAAAGATTACAAACAGAGGTCGACAGATTGGAAAACAGTAGTTCATATGCAAAATATACGGTATGTGCCAGGCATTAAGGCATTTGTAGGGAAGCCATCTTCAACTGGGTTCTTTAATGTCTTCTATTTCCATCTTCACGCATCATCTTTCGCTGATTTTCCGGCACTCCTTTGATTCGAAAAAACACCAGGAAACTCTTTTTTTAGTTGTTCAGAGCATATTTTGCAAAAGTCTAACAATTAATGAACATCTTCACCATAAAGCATGTCCAGTTTTCCAGGAGTGTTAGCAGTAGTTTCAGAATGTCCCTGGCTACACCAATTATTTCCTAGCTATAACTTCCCAGCATCCGGTGGTAGTTCCTTAGGATTTGTTAGGTCCAATTCTATGTCACCAGGACTAGTTATAGAATCGAAGCTTTAAAGAATCCAGTATAGGGACAAACGGTTGTGCCTATCTCTATAAAGGAAGGGTATCAGGATGTTGCCCAGGATGGATGTCAAGGAAAGCAACTCAGAGCTCCTTTAAGAGGCTCTAACTAGCTAACTCTCGGCCCTGGAATGGCTGGTTGTTCATGAAGGGTGACACCCCGTGGCCTGATGCTGTCCACGACATCTTCCTCAGCAGCCCACTCCCTCAGGCAAGGGCTCTGCCTGCAGCCATAGGCATTTTTTCGGGTTACTCTGGCTGAATTCAGTTTTCATTGTGAAAAAAGTGAATGGGGGTGGTGGTGGTGATAGTGTTAGAGAGAAGGAGATACAGTTTCAAGAGGGCAGGGAGCATCCGTCTTGTACCCTGTTGGCTCAGCACAATGCTTGGCACATAGTTGATGTTCAAAAAATGTTTGCTGAACAAAGGAACGAACGAATGAAGGCAGAGGAAGCCCTGCAGTTTCACTTGAACCTCGTGAAGTGGGCAGCGGAGAATGGGATGTTATATTCGGGGCCACTGGCAGCCAGAGTTTGGCCTCTCAGTTCTGGATTCACGGAGAATTATGATCTGCCCAGGGCCTGATGGTCCCCCGTGCTGGTCTGTCGAAGGGCCAGATCTCGGTGCTCGGTGGTGACTGAAGCTTTTCCAAGTTTCCTCTTGGAAGCCCCCTTCTCTGGAACTAGGAACCTTGTGGTGAGTCATTCTGCGGGGTGACTCACCCAGATCACATTTGGATCTTGCTCCCCTTTCCTGTCAGATTTCCAGATCTCAGGCGGGGGTGGTTTCCAATGGACTCTGTATTTCCTGAGACCCTGAGGGGAGGCAAGCTGTGTGGAAGGCAGACAATGAGTGTGTGTCTGGAGAGGCCTGAAAATGCCAAGTCTGCTTGTTCTGGAAGGGCCCCAGAAGTTGTTACATATATTGTTAAGAAGAGCCTCTGATGCCTGTCAGTCCCCAGCGGGGCTGGTGGGCACACAGCATGCAGTGCTGAGCCCTAGGTTCAGCCAACTTTATATTTTCAGGAAAAAGTACAAAAGCATAATATAGGGTCAGTCAATATGGACATTTCTCTAATGCTCAAAGACAAGAAATAACTGGGTTGAAAGCTTTCCCAGAACTGTGCTTTGCTGTAACACATATTACAAAAGCAATCTGTTGTGGGTATAATCCGAGGAAGGATTCAAAGGAGACTGGGAGGGTCCATAGTGAAGAAAGAACCCGGTGCTGGACTGAACGCTTTTCCTTCTTTAGATACACATTGGGGGTCACTTGCTGTTTTTTTTTCTCTTCAGAGAATTGTGATTTAAACTTGACCTAGAATTTTTTTTCCAAAGTGTTAAAGTCCAACCCCAAAGGAAAACTGCATTCTGCTGCCTTTACCATCAACCCGTCCTAGTCTTTGATTAAAGGAAGGCTCCCCCTCCTTTTTCCTTTGAAAGAACTCATCTTTAGAATGAGAGAATATATACTTTGGACAAACAGGAGCCTCCTGTGTTGGAGCATGTGTATGTGCAAGTGAAACAGGTGTGCCTAGGCACAAGGAACCAAGAGCTAAGAAATTACAACCACCACGCCCACGTCTACTTCCCTTTGGTGCTACAATTAATCCAGTTGTTCAGTAGAGTGTCAAGAGGTTATGTCTAACAGTATCGTGGCCATATCTACACCAATCTACCACAAACAACTGGGAATGTGCTAGTCATGGAGTTTTTCTTGGACAGTCTAAGCCAGAAATAGGACAAAATTTATGAAAGAAAAAAGAAGATACTTGTTTTCTCACATGTACTCAACGTGCTAATTTGTTGCTGCAGTGTTCTCATATAAAGTGCTTAAGAATTGGACAGAATATTTTTAGACGTCATAACTAACATAATTGAGACATGTTTATCTTCCTACCAGAGCTTACTATTGTGAACACTTCCACTGAGATTGCAGAACTGCTGTAGTTTTTTCTAAAACATCATGCCATCTGCACACATAATAAAATAATCCAGTAGTTGCCATGCTAAAACAGGATTTCTAGTGAAGGGCACAGACAGCTCCCCAAAGGAAACTTGAGTTATGCACAGTGATGAAAACTGGAAGCAATTTTCCAGCTAATGGTCTGCCAATGACCACTTGGAACAAGTTGGCACTATATATTATGCACCTCATTTTAAAATCCACAGCAAATGAAGATCTTCCAAAGCCCATCATCTTGACGGAATGGGTGTTTTTTTTTTTTCTTTTCAGTTAATCCAGTTAATCTGCCAATGCTCCAAGGACATCTTCTGGCAGTGCCGTGAGTTAGTCTTTCTGTGAAGAACAGGCCACTTTCGTATCAACTGGCAGGACAGCAGCTTGGAAGGCTAACCACAGTTATGGAGAACCTTCGGTCGAGGCTGCAGGAGGAAAAAGGTGACAACATGGTAAGTTATTTCCTTTAAGTTCAAAGATGCTGATATGTTGCAATTATGCTATACAAACACACACTAACACCATTAGGTCAAAGCAAAAGTTCCAGCCGGGATGGAGTTACGATGGCTCGTATTAGTAGAACCTTCTTCCTCTGGCTGGCAGGACATGGAAGAATCACATCTCAGAGATGGGGTAGGCTGCCTGGGAGTGAGGGCAAAACGAAATCTCTGAAACTGACATCCACTTCCATGATGGGACTGGGGTTTTGAGAAGTCATTTCAGGTATCATGGGTGTTCACACTTTTATTGGATCTGGAGCAAGATCCAATCAGAAATGTCATGAAAGCATATTTTCTGGTGGAGGGAGATGTCTCATTGCTCAGGAAGCTTTCCTAGGATAAAACCTAGAAGGAAATATGGGAGATAGTATGGCTGGTGCTTCTGATTTTGCTAGTTGAAAAGTCGGATTGGCTGAGTACATCAGTCTTTAACACCTGACCAGAGATTGAATTGCAATCCTGCTTTTAACCTTGGGAATACTGGTACAGACATATTTTTCTAATTTTAATTTTCTAATTTTCCTAGTATTTTATCTGTGTATTTCTTATAGCTTCCTGCTTAGGAAAATATCAATATTAGTTTTATTTAGCAGGCAAAACTATTTGGGCAATGGGAGAGAAGGCCAGCAAGAGTTCTTGATGTAAAAGAAAACCAACATTTTTACCTACGTTTAAAACTGGCTTATACTGCGAATATTCTCACTGTCCTGATTTTGTGATAATCAGGGTAGGTTAAACATTTGCTGTATTAGAAACCATGCATGTGTCCCCAGACCTAGTTTTTCTCCCTAGGTCTGGTTTTGGAATGCTGCTGATAAACTAAGCCTGATGTATTATATGACCATCCTGTATGGGAAATGACTGTAACTCTAGGTATCTTTGGTTAACCTTAAGAGAGATAACAGGGGGACAGATGTGGCTCAAATGGTTGGGTGTCTGTCTCCCATATGGAGGAACCTGGGTTCGGTCCTC
>JAQZBX010066426.1:0-16116 GCA_029593785.1 Cabassous unicinctus
CATATGTATTATATTTATATTTTTGAATCAGTGCTATAATTCTATACCTAATCTCTGGAGTGATTGTGTAGCAGGATCATTTTTAAGTGACTAAACCCTCAGCACCATATGGAAAGCATGGGAAAGCCATTTGTCTAGAATGAGAAAAGAATCAAGTGTGGGAGCATGTGTTAACTACTGTATCAATAGAACATGTTATGAACCTTTCCCACCTTCAAAGCCTTCTTGCTCTCCTCACATCCCTTTAAGTGGGCCCAAAGTTGGACAAGGTTCAGGGGCCTAGAGTTAGGAGCTGTTCCGTTGCACAGTTCTACTGGCAGACAGAATTCCTAATGCTTGCTAATGGGTATTATCCATTTTTATGTTAATACACTTTGTGGTATTAACAAAATGCATGGTGGAAAAGCAGGGAAATTGTGAAACTATTTAGTGTCATACAGTAGATAACATTTGTTTATCTCCATCCACCCATCACCTGTTTTTACATAGACAAACATAGTTGCACATGTTCATACATTCATTCATATTCGTTCATTCAACAAATATTGAGTAACCACTGTGTGCCAGTATTGATTATTGATTTGGCAATAGACATTTCCCTTTCTTTGTTACCAGTCATTGTCCTTGTTTGGCAGAATTCTCTGAATTATAATTCCTCACATTCTCTCAGATATTCCAAGGATTCCCTTTGCATGGGTCTTTTGAACTAAAATGATATTTTATCAATAGAACAAGCATCAGATACCTTGTTTAAAAACACAGAACAGATATCCTGAAAAATAGTCTTCTCAGAAAAACAGGAATGAGTTGTTACCCAGAATTCCTAACCTGAAAAACCATGTTTAATGGGCTTGAGTGTATTTAAGCAGGAATGCTTTAATAAATTACTTCTTAAACATCCACAAGCAGAATGGAGTGTTCTCTCACCCTCCCTCCACATTCAAAACAGTTTTCCCCTGGCACCACTCCGTTGCTCAAAATCCCTACAAATGATTCTATGCTTCACTGTTGTTAAGCCCCAAGATCTGGCCAGGCTCAGGGCATGCTGGGAGAAATCTAGGATAATGGTCAGCAGGAAGGGGCCAAGGTCTGTTAGGATATTGGGGGTTCCCTTCAGGGGGGCAGTCAAGGCTGGCTGACAGTAAATTAGCCCACTGGCCTATGCTCAGCAGGTGGAGGGGTCCCAGCCCCGAGCCTGAGGAGTAGTAATGGTTTTTCTCTCATGAGAGATAGTCGCATAGCAAGAAAAACCCCCTGTTGGTCAGGCAGAGACTAAGTCTTAGTAGTAGAGCTGCAAGAAGGGATGTGCTGCTGAGCCACAGAAAATAAGGCTTAAATCCTGTTTCAGGCAGGATTGATCCTGTGCACTGCAGTTGGTTGAAACTGCCAGAGGGGATCAGGAGGCCCCACATGTGAAGAAAGAGAGGGAAAGAAAAAGAGGGGAAGGGAGGAGGAGAAGGCAGAATTTAGGCACAGAGAGCCAGGCCAGGCCTGACAACATTTAGTTACATACTGAACCAACCAATCAACCAACCAACCTCCCTCCTTCCCTTCCTTCCTTCCATTTTGTCTCTCAGTCAACAGTCTTTATTAATCACCTCTTATGTACTAGTCCTGACATTGAGGTAGCCAAGATTTTTACAAGTAGGTTCTGCCAGGTGTGTAAATAAGTATCTAAATACACATTAAATATCCTAATAACTGGAAAAGTTCTTCATACAGGAAAAATGGAGCAGAGATGAGGAAGTCAACATCTTGAAGTGGTCAGGAAAGGCTTTCCAAATGAGGTAACGCTGGGGCAGTCTTGCAGGCTGAGTCACAGTTTGTGAGGAGAGGAAAGAAATAACCCACCCAGTTGTATTTCCTACCATTGCATATAGATATCTTGCTTTGCTTTAGCTGACCTCCTCACTGTCCTGTAGTGACATTATCTGTATGTTAGTTAACATGGTTTCCTCTGACCATTTAGGCATGTCACTTAAATTGGGGTGAAAAGTTTTAGAGCAGAACTGAAGAGAGGAAATCCCATGCTGGTGGTGTTTGGCAGCACAACTCCATGAGAGCCACCTGGTCAAGGTCTGGTGGTCATCACTAACACAAGCTCCTCCTTTCTTGCCTCCTCCTGTGGTTACCGCACCTACGTCTCAGTCTAGGGACCATCTCTCCAATTTCCATGCCAGTTGGATTTCTAGTATGTGTTTTGCTCATTCCACATGGAATAATCCTGGGAAAATCCTTGCCTAGCTTCTATTCCTAGAATTTTGACCTAGTCCTCATTGCTCAAACTTGTCTGCCATTTGTCATTAAGTTTCTCAAGTACTTCCTAGTGGAGAAAGGGGGCAGGAGCAAAATCCAGGCCATGGACTGACTACACACCCACTTACTCTTCTAAATGAAGCTGACCCATCTAACAGTCGTATTGAAGGGGTAGCCCTGAACAGATCATATACTCTTTCTCATAACTGATTGAACCAGGAAAGGAACATTCCCCAACGAGGAATGTTCTTGAGAGCAGAGATTTTCTTACTCATCTTTACAGCCCAACTGCATCCAATGTAGAGCTTTGCATATACATGTACTGGATAAATATTTTAATTTTGAGATATTACTATTGCATATTGGATTTTCAACATGTTTAGATAATTCAATTTTGACCAGTTTGTTAAGGAAATCCCCTTATCTTTGGATGGTTTTTAAATAAAAAACAAAACTTTCAATCATTGTATTACCTTTTGGGTTTTAAAGGTTTATGAAGCGAGATCTCATAATTTTCCTTAAATACTATGATTATATTCTAATCCTGGAGAATAAAGAGAACAGTATTTATTTGAATAGATATGGAAATGAAATGCAGAGAGTATGCGTTCCATAGACTACATGGAAAAAGAGAGACTATTGTTTCATTCATGTTTGGTCATATTGCAGGTATTTAGCCAGTTGTATTTTTCACTGAGAAATATCATTGTCCTTATTGATTTTTCTTCTTCAAACCTATTGGCAAATATTTAAAATGCTAACATGCCACTTCATGAGATTTGACATTCATTACAGAATAGGATCAAGGACAAGCCTTACGAAAAGTTATTAACTAGGTAAGGCTTAGCTGGTGAACGTTTGTACCTCATGCTTGAAAAGCAATGGACAATGAGACTTATGTACAGTATACTCTCAACATTTTATTTGATTTAAGTTTTTCATTGAAAACAATGACCTGATTTTGTAATACATTTCTAATTTAAAATATTAGGACATAAAAAGGATAGGTAACTTAGAAATAGAAGCATGGGCATTGACACCATAACCTCTATTTTATGTTTCATTAAAATAAATAATCACTTTCTAGGTTCATAATTTTGTGCACTATTAACAGATAATTGGTTTTCTCTACCTTATGCTTCATTTCATTAGCTTGTGGGTGTTCCGTAAAATCTTTCTGTGATTATTGTGTTAAATTTTCAGAAGAAAAATAAAGAGATTTACTCTTAAGTTTTCTTTTCTTGGATTCATTTTATTTTAAAATCTTAATTGCAGTTAAGTTAAAATGATACTTCTCATTCTTGTTAAAGTTTTCATTGACTTACGTGAAGAAACACTCTATGGTAATTGTGGTAAATGTTTTACTTATTAATATATAAGCCATTGAGACTTAGACATTTTTGAATAAAATAGTGATGTCATTATGGAACAGATGATATAGGGAGTAATTTTTTTGTACAGGTATTGTTAGAAGTGGGAAAAAAGCCTTAGCAAGATTGAGGAAAGAACTTTAGATTCTAGAAATAGGGCAAACTGAGGAAACCTGAAAATCTTCCTGCCACTAACACTCAGAAATTATGGATAAAATATTTTAAAAATTAAAGTACATTGGGGAGTTACAAGAAAGAAATGGAAATCCTCAGTTACCATAAATATAAGGAGTCTGAAAACCAAAGTAAATGATGCTATACCTGCCTGTGGTAGCACAGAGGGTTGTGAGATATTTGGACACCAATGACTATGATGTTAATACTTATTTGGGAGTAGAAGATAAGCTTTACGTAATGTAGGAGGTTGGAACCTAGACCTCGTTTAAAGTCAGGATCTTGAAGGGGCTACACTCTCAGTGAAAAGGTGGACTTGAAAAAATTTCTCTCCTGGCTCAGGAAGATAAGAAGGAAGATTACTCTAAGAATTCTAAATCCCAGGCATGAAACTTCTTTGAGTTTGATACTCAGATTTACAGGATTCTTTTGTCTGAGAATCTCAAACCCTAGAAATTAACATAAAATTTGGCCCTCCAGGCTATTATCAGAGGCAAATTCAAAATCACTCTGGAGGTAAGTGCCCACTACTTAGGCAATAGGGGATTCTCACAAAGGAAACACTCTGCCAAAATGGTCTCATTATCAGACATTACAAAACACATGAGGAACTTTGTAGTGTAGAAACCTGACAAACATTACCTCAGTCAGATGATCAAGGTCAACATCAACAGCAGTAAATCATGTTGATAGTATGTACCCTTTATATGTTAGTGGTGAAAATGGCACTTAACCTCTGTGATCTTCCTAACAAAAACCCATAACCCCAGTTAATCATGAGAAGAACATGAGACAAATTTTAATAAAGGGGCATCTACAAAATACTTGACCAGTACATCTGAAAATTATTGAGGTCATCAAAAATAAGGAAAGTCTACTGTCACAGTCAAGAGGAGGCTAAGGATAAATAGCAACTAAATGTAATGTGGTACACTGGATGGAATCCTAGAACAGAAGAAGACATCAGGTGAAACTAAGGAAATCTGAATAAACAATGTATCAATATTCATTCATTAATTGTAATAGATATACCATATACTAATTTTTTGATGAATATACAGGGACCTAATGTATTATCTTTGCAACTTTTCTATAAATATAAAATTATTCCAAGATACAGGAATTTCTAAAAAACCTGAACACATAAAAACTGCTTCTACTAATATTTGTATATTATCTATTATAACAAATCAAACATTTTACAAAGACATTCTGTTTTCTTGAGAAAGCCAACAACAGGACTGCTTAGAAAATATAAATTAGACATTTTAAGTTTAAAGTTACCTAGTCATATATTTATTATTACTATTAATAAAGATTAAATATTGATAACAACTTGCAAAACTGACTGTGATGGTTTGAATCTATATGTAACCCAGAAAAACATGTTCTTAAGTCTAATCCATTCTTGGGTGTGGACCCATTGTAAGTAGGATCTTTTGATGTGGCTACTTCAGTTAAAGTGTGAGTCACCTCTTTCAGGATGGGACCTAATCCTATTACTGGAGTCCTTAAGCAGAATGAATACAGAGAAAGAGAAAGAGAAAGCCGCAGAAGCAAGGAACTGAAACCCAGAAGAGAAGGGAGAGACCAAAAGATGCTGCCATGTGGCAGAGGAGCCAAGGATCGCTGGCAGCCAGTCTTTGGGAAGAAAACAACACCTTGATGATGCCCTGATTTGGACATTTTCTCAGCCTCAATTAATTCAATTCATTGATGGAAATCAATAAATTCCCATTGCTCAAGCCAAACCATTTCATGTATACCATACTAATTTAAGATGTTAATAATAGAGAAAGCTGGGTGTGGGAACTCTCTGTACTTATCAATTTTTCTGTAAATCTAAAACTGTTCTAAAAATAAAGTCATTATTTAAAAAACACACATGAAGAATCAGTCCCAAGTGAACACCAAAGATGCAAGAGTCAGCAGACACATCAGGATTAGACTCCCAGAAACGGTGGCTAGATTACACCGTAAAAGGGAATATAAAATACCGTAAATATGTTTAGCATGGTTAAGTGTATGGAAAGATAATCCAAACCCTAAGAAAATGATTAAATACCATGGGCACAAAAAGGTAGATGTGAAAAAGAAACAAATAGAAATCCTAGGAATAAATAAAAAGTGTGGACTTTGAAATTAAAAACTAATAATATGGTCTGTCCATGTGCCAGGGGAGCCCTGAATTTCAGTGAAGTTGCAATACCTACTCTCCAGTTCATTGGACTCACCCAGGACAACTAACAAAAGGATGATGATGGACAATGCCCATCCCAAGGAACAGAGAGTGTCTGCAACTGCAAACAAGATATCTCCAACCATCTAAGCCCCGTCTCAATTAGAAGCAGAGTAGGCATCACCATCCCCAAATTCTCAAGACTGGCGAATGAACAATGGACTAAAGTAGACTTATTATTATTCATTATAGACTTATTAATATTCTAGCAATGGAAAAACTCTTTTATCATTGATGTAAAGTCAGTGGCCACCAGAGGTTCTGAGGGATGGTAGAGGGAAGAATAGGTGTAATATGGGGACATTTTCAAGACACTGGAAATTTCCTGCATGAGGTTGCATTGATGGATACAGGCCATTGTATATTTTGTCATAACTTACAAAATTGTGCAGGACAAAGTATAAACTATAATGTAAACTGTAGTCCATGGTTAGTAGCAATGCTTCAATATGGGTTCATCAATTGTAACAAATGTACCACACTAATGGAGGATGTTGTTAATGTGGGAAAGTGTGGGAGGCAGTGGGAATGGGGCATATGGGAATCCCTTATATTTTTTATGTAACATTTATCTAATCTAAAGCTTCTTTAAAAAATTCATTATAAAAACTCTAATAATAGATTTTATAATGTCCTGTTAGACATAACTGAAGAGAGTTGGAAGAGCGGTCAGTGGGAATTTACCCAGAAAGTATCACAGAGATATAAAGAGATGGAAAATGTGAAAGGGAGGGATAGAGACAAGTTAGACATAGCAAGAACATCCAACATATGTACAATGGAATTCCAGGAAATGAAAAAGGTTGTAAAAAAATGCAATATTTGGAGTTAATAGCTGATAATTTTCCACAACTGCCAAAGTCATAAATTATCAGAGCAGCCACATACTGATTTCCACGGAGAAACAATTAAATCCAGAGATGGACACATTATATTGAAGTTGTAAAACATAAAATAGAGAGATAAAAATTTAAAAAGCACCAGAAAGTGTTTCCTACAAAGAAACAACTATTAGACTGATAGCTAACTTACCAGCAATAGTAGAAGCTAGATGGCAATAGAATAATACTTGAGGGAAACTAATGTCAGTCTGGAATTATTTACCATGAAAGCTATCCTTCAACAGTGAGGCAAAAATAAAAACATTTGCGGATAAATCCTGAAAAAAAAATTATTATTCATAGAACCTTGCTGAAAGAACTAGTAAGAACTTAGAAATAGAAGCATGGGCATTGACACCATAACCACTATTTTACGTTTTGTTAAAAAATACAAACTTGAGTAAGAAGGAAATTGAACTCCCTCCAAAAAGATTGGCATAACAAGTCTGTTATATTATTATTTTGTTACTTTTTAAATTTTTTAGGATAGAAAATTTTAAATACATAAAAATGAAGAGAGAATAGTATAATGGATCCCATTTTCTCATCATACAACTGGAATAATTTTCAACTCACAGCCAATCTTGTTTCCTTGACACTTCCATTCATTCAAACACTCAAATGATTTTATAGAAAATACAAGAATCATATTATTCTTTTTGTAAATATTTTAAAATGCATCTCTATAACAGTGGTTGTATTTTTTTCTCTTTTTATTTTAACATAACAAAAATACCATTTTTAAACCTAAAAAAAAACACCAATTAAGGAATTACCTAATATCATCAAACATCCAATCCACATTTATATCATCCTTATTGTCTGTTACTTTTGCAATGTCTTTGCTTGAATCTGGATACTAATAAGGTTTGCACACTGCTGGGTTGGATTGTCTTTTTTGTGTCCCATTTCATGTATACATTCCCCTCGATATCTTATGTCAGAGTGCATCTCTAAAACATAGTCTCTGTTTTCAACTGGGTATTCATTTGTTTCCATTTTGCTTTTGAATTTTAGAGATTGCATTTTCAAATTTATTTTTATAATTGGTAAATATTATTTTCCATTAGATTTGTATGTTTGTTTCATAATTACATTTTTGAAAAAATGTAAAGTTTAATCATTCTGTCAAGGAAAACTTACATAACTAAATCATGCTTGAAAGATAGGAATAAATAATTGCCAAAAAATAAAAGCAATGGAAGCCCTCTTTTCAGAAGTGGAAATTCCTTGGTAAATTTCTGGACTTTTATAAGCTTTTCTACTTTTTGGCTAGCTAGATGGGCCTTAAATGCTTAGAAGTACAGATTCATATCTAAAGGCAAATGATTTAGACATAGGAAGTACTTTGCACAGATGCCAGGATATGCTTATATATCTACCTAATTATATAGTAACTATATCATAAATCTTGTGCAGCTTATCTACTTGTATTAAAGGGAAAATATTTTCAAAACTCTAAAAAGAAAAGTTTATTGAGCTCCGGTTTTAAATATCTATCCCTTATGCCCAAGGAATCTCTGAGTGTGACCTATAAGACCTAGTAGGAAATAAATACTTCAGGTCAAGCCTCTTGTGTTCTGGGATCACTAGATAATGTTACCTCAGTAAAAGGGGGTGAATAATTTTCTCTACTATGTTTGTTGTGGCTTCACAGAAATACAAGTTGGGATAATTTCTCTGAAAGCCACTTTTATGATCTTTTCAATGTTAACACTGTTAAGAATTCTGTTCCATCATTTGGAACTGTCTTCATTTATCCCCAAACTAGAATTCTACAGTAGGGTGTAGGGAGGAATGAACCTGGAAGTTCTCAATGGCAACAAATCTAAGGAGATCCCAGGGGTCTTTTCATAGGCATTGTGGACCCCTGGGATCTCCTTAATCTTTCTGTACTTCAGTTTTCTCAACTGTAAAATGGGGATATTAATATTACCTGCTTCATAGAGTTGTTATGAAGATTAAATGTTAATCTTACAATAGTCCCTCATGCATAATAAGCCCTAGATAAATGTTTATTAAATAAAATAAAGAATTTGCAGAGATCAGAGCCTATGGAAAGGTACATTAAAGGACAGATACTTTTTCTGAGAAATTCAAAAATGCAGCAAAGAATAGAGAACAATATAGCAAATATATTTTTTAATATTTAGAATTTATAAGGATTTTGTCATATTTTTACATAGAAGAAAACATTATAGTGTTAAAGTTCTCTTTGACTTCTCTTCCCTATTTTATTTCTCCCCCACATGAGACAATCATCCTTAATTTTGATATATGTCTTTCTGCCTATTTTTCATAGTCTTATATACATATATATACATGAACAACAGGTAGTATGGTATTGTTTTAAAATTTTGCATAAATACTTTACATAGAATATTATAGACATTCTAAAGTTTGCTTTTTTCACTAAACATTGTTTAAAATTTTATTCATTTAGATATGGGGTCATTAATTACAAAAGGCTAAAATCTAAATTACAGGAGGATTAATTACTAAAAGGATAATTTTGGATAAATTTGATTGAATGGTTTATGCCTTTAAAGTACAGTTCTATAGATCATGTAACTTTTAAGGAACATATACTCTGGTTGTGCAAAAATACATCTCCATTGTCCAGGTACATGAAGAAAGATGGGAACAATGGGAGGTTTTGAAGTATGCATTGTTGGCAAAGCAATGGTACTAAGTCTCAACACCTACATGTTTGGATGAGCAGGAGAGTATATCTGGATAACATTCAGGTTGATGTTCTTAAATCTTGTCTAGTACTTCTTTGCATATATCAGACAATACTTGTTTTTGTCCTAAAAATAAATAAACATTCTCTGGACCCAAGAGTTCAAAGGGTATGCCAATGTTTAATTAACCTTTTGACAAATAATATACCAGGAATTTGTTAAAAACATTTAAAAAGTTCTTATATTTGACTGTTTTCCCTTGGAAAGGGAGAAGAATGCCAGCAATAATTATTTTCTTAAATGTGCTCTCAATCAGTGGTTCTAAAACTTTTTCTGGTTCAGTAGCACTGAAGTGGGAGCCCAAGAATTTGCATTTCTAACAAGTTTCTTGTTAATGCTGGCACTGCCAATCTGAGGACTACACATTGAGAATTACTGCTCCAAGTAAAAGTGATTACAGAAAGGACTTCAGGCTATGACAGAGTGAGGAGGTTGGCACATCCTCTTTCCAAAGAGTAAAGCTGTAAATAAGTAAACAAAGCTGGGAAAAACTGAAAAAAAAATTGAGAACTCTGAAAATCAAATCAGGGAATACAAAAATCTGACAAAGAATTTGTATTAGTCAGCCAAAGGGGTGCTAATGTGAAATACCAAAAATGGGTTGGTCTTTATAAAGGGTATTTATTTGGGGTAGAAGTCCACAGATACCAGGCCATAAAGCGTTAAGTTTCTTCTCTCACCACAGTCCATTGCCACGTGTTAGAGCAAGACAGCTGCCGACATTTGCCAGGGTTCAGGCTTCTTGGGTTCCTCTCATCCCGGGGCTGCATTTCTCTCTGGGCTTAGCTCCTGTTTCCTCCACAAGGTCAGCTGTAGACAATCAGGCGAATGGCTTGCTTCTCTTCTCCTGGGGCCTTCTTTCCAACATCAAAACTGCTTCTCAAAAACTGCTTCAACTCTGTTCTTTGCCTTGCCTTTTATATTTGATTCCCCACCCACCATGGGGTGGGGGATCAACACCCTACTGACGTGGCCCAATCAACGCCCTAATCATAAGTTAATCATGCCCAGATTAACAGATCAGTTTATAAGCATGATCCAATTATATTTTTGGAATTCATAATTACATCAAACTGCCCAACTGCAACAGAATTTATGTTTGAAAAACTGCTAGACTTCAGGTAAGAATAGTGGGAATCTGTGTTCTTACTCCCATTCCCATTCTTCCTGTTTGGCTGGAGTAGCAGTTTGATATTGTTTATGAATTCCAAAAATAGATCTTGGATTATGTTTATGAACTGGTCTGTTCCTCTGGGCATATAAGAATGGATTGGATTCAGAGGTTTCACTTTTACTTGATTAGATAATGATTAAGTCTTTGATTGGGCCAGGACAGTAGCCCCCTTGGTGGGCGGGGTCTCACAGAGAAAATGACATGGCAGAAGAGAAAGTTGAGTTTTAATGCTGGAGAGCCAGGAAGTAAATACACAGAGAAGCGGATATGTGAGGAAAGAGAGAAGGATCCATTAGACACAGCAGAGGCCCTGGGAAGAGAGACGAGCTGTTCACCTGGTAGTTTACCGCTGGCCTTGTGGACAGAGCAGAGCAGCTGAACCTGGAGAGAAATGAGCCCCAGGAGAGACGAGACTTTATCCCAGCCTACAGCTGATATTGGAAGAAGCTGGGACCACAGAGCCTTAAGAGGAAGAGGAAGCCTGAACCCTTGCAGACATCAGCAGCCACCTTGCTCCAACATGTGGCAACAGACTTTGGTGAGGGAAGTAACTTACATTTTATGGTCTGGTAACTGTAAGCTTCCACCCCATATAAATACTCTTTATAAAAACCAACTGATTTCTGGTATTTTGCATCAGCACCCCTTTGGCTGACTAATACAGGTGATGTGGAAGTTCTTATATGAAGGGGAAGGCTATGAGGACCTGCATATGTGCTGTAGTGGTCAAGGGGACTCACTTGATTTGAAGTGGTGGGAGATGACAATGCCCAGTAGAGTTGTTGGTGGAAGTGATGATCTCAGCCATATAAAGGGCCAGATCCTAAGGTTCTGATTGTGGTTGGGAAAAGCATATTCCTGGCTGAGGCTGAGCATATGTGTAGTGGAGTCCAGGGCTGAACCAAGCTTTTCATATATTCCTGGCCAACCCTGTTGCTGCACACATGTATATAGGAGCCACAAAAGGCCCTGAAGAATATAAAAGCCAGGGCAGACTGAAAATTGCCTGAACTTTAAATACACTCCCCTTCCTACTCAAGATCCTCCTATAGAGAATGACAGCTTCACTGGCTCAAGGTATTTGAGCAAAACAACTATCCAGTCATTGGCTGACAACTAAATTATGAAATAGAAGCAACCACTAGGAAGATAGGACCAAAAATAAAAACAAAAATTTAAAAATCTGAGCAAAAATATCTCATCATGGAGGAGACATTTTATATATTTTGCTCAGTTAAATTAGAAACAAACAACCAAACAAGAGAATAATAACAATTTTCAGAGGGCAAACAGATTCTAGAATTGCTGTGATATTATCCAAAATATCCAGTTTTCAAAAAGCAATTAGAAAAAATGCAAAGAATCAGGATTCTGTGACTGACAGGGAAAAAATGCAGTCAATAAAAACTGTCTCTCTGAGTGTCCCCAGATGTTGGAAGATAGCAAATAAAGAATTCAGAAAAACTTTTATAAATATATTCAGAGAATTAAGGGAAAACATGTTTAAAGAATTAAAGGAAAATATGACAATGAATCAACAAATAGAGATTCTCAATAAGAGATAGAAATTATAAAAGTTTGGAATTGCAGTGCAATAGCGGAAATGAAAGAGTCATTTGAGGGTCTCACTAGAAGATTCAGGATGGCAGAAGAAATAATCAGTGAACTTGAAGATAGATAATAGAGATTATTGAATCTCAAGAACAGAGAGAATAAAGATGGATGATAAATGAACAGAGCCTCTGGAAGCTGTGGGTAAACTTTCAATATATATGATTAATGGCAGTCCAATAAAGAGGGGGAAATAAAGGGACATAGTAAATATTTGAAGAAATAATGGCCAAAACCTTCTTGAAGTTGATGAAAACGTTAACTTAAACATCTAAGAAGCCTCAAAATTCATGAAGCAAGAACTAAACAGAATTAAAAGGAGAAGTAGAACATTCAACAATAATAGTTGGAGGTTTCAAAATCCTGCCTTCAAGAATTGCAAGAACAAAACACTTAAAATCATCAAAGACATAGAAAACTTGAACAGTACTATCAATGAGCTTGATCAAACTGACAGGTATATAACACTTCATCTAGTCTGCGGACTATACATTCTTATAAAGCACCCACAACATTTTCCAGGATAGAACATATACTAGATTAAGAAAAAAAGAAAAAAGACACATTGTCAAAATAAAGAATGAAAGATAGGATATCATTACTTACCCTAATGAAATTAAAAGGATTAAAAAAGAATATTATGAACAACCTTATGCCAAAAATTAGCCAACTTAGGTAAAATGGACAAATTATTAAAAAGATCTAAATTACCAAAACTCTTTCATGGAAAAATTGAAAATAGACCTACCACAAGTAAAGGAATTAAATTACTAATAAAAATATCTTCCTAGGGGTGACATCACTGAAGATAGCAGAATAGGGAACAATAAAACACCATCCTCCTACTGAAGCAATGATTAAGCTGCAAAACACTGTCAGAATCAAGTTTTCCTGAATCTCTGGAATCTTATAAAAATGTACAACAACCTGAGGAATGCTTAAAAAGGAAGGCAGCAGTGGAAATTTGGTAAAAGAGCATTGTGGCATTTTAACTTCCTAGCTTAACATGCCCCAATCCTTCACGTGGTTGGTGACTTTGAAGATGGTGGCCTGTATTCTTGGTGCAGTTTCCCAGTGCCAGAGTGAGCTGTGAGGAGCTTGTTCTTAAAAAATTGTGGTTGTGTGTGCCAACACCTGCTCAGGGTCTGGCCATTTTTGCCCATTTCCAAGCCTTTTCAGTGCTGAAGACACCTCCTGGCAGCATTTCTTGAAAGTACTTATAGGTAAATATACTAGCCACAGTTGTCCGAAGCAAGGGACAGACAGACTGAAAAGCCTCAGAAGGAACAAACTGGGGAAATAGATACTTGTGGAAACAAGGTCTTTGAAAAGCTCCTGTGTATACTGGGAAATCTAGAAGGCTACATGCATGCCCAGAAAAGACCCTAGAAGGCCCTTTTTTACTGTTAGAAAATAAACAAAAAATGTCAACCAAGAATTTTATATCTGGCAAAACTATCCTTCAAAAATGTCTTATCGAATTAAGACATTAGATAAACAAAATTGGGGAGTTTGTTGCTAGTAGACCTGCCTTATGAGAAATGCTACAGGAAATCTTTCAAGCTGAAATGAAATAGAAAAAAACAATAATTCAAAGGCATACAAAGCAATAATGATCACTGGTAAATGTAACTACCTAGGTAAATATAAAGGCACTGTTATATATTCAGTTTGTAACGCCTCTTTTTTTCTTTCTCCTAGATGATTTAAAAGACAAACATATAAGTCAATAATTAAATATCTATGCTTATGCACACAGAATATATAAAGATGTAATTTGTGACAATAACAACATAAGGGAGGGGTGGAACTCCATAGGAGCAGAGTTTTTTAAAAAAGTGTATGGTTAAAGATTTGCTGTTAATTCAAATTAGATTGCTATAAATTTAAGAAGTTAATTTTAATCCTCTGGGTAACCACTAATTAGAAAATACACAGAAAAAAAAAATGAGAAGGGAATTAGAACAGTGTACTAGAAAAAGAACTAATTAAACACAAAAGAAAGCAGTAATGGAGAAATTGAAAAACAAAAAAAGAGATAAAATATGTAGTAAACAAATAGGAAAATGGCAGAAGTAGGTCCTTTCTTATTAGTAAGTAAATATTAATGTATTAACTGTAAATATAATTGAGTAAATGTAAATAGATTTGCAGAATGAATTTAAAAAAAAAAAAAACACAACAAAATAGTGATCCAATATGTGGTCTCTTTAGATCCAAATACACAAATAGGTTGACAGTGAAAGGATGGAAAAATATATTATATGCAAATAACCAAAAGAGATCTGGTGGACTATACTAATATCACAAATAATATACTTTAAATCCAAATTTGTTTTGAGATTGAAGACAAAGAAGGACATTATATATTGATATAAGGCATAATTCATCAAGAGCATACAGCAATCTTAAACATATATATCAGAACAACAGTATGTCAAAATATATGAGCAAACATTGATAAAATTGAAGAAATAGTTCAACAATATTTGAAGATTTCAATACCCCACTTTCAATAATGGATAGAAAAACTGGAAGGAAAATCAATAAGGAAATAGAAGACAAACAAAATTCAGATCAAACAAGAGAAGGATGTCTGTTTTTACCATTTATAGTCACATTTTACTGGATGTTTTAGCCAGAACAATTAGGTAAGAAAAAGAAATAAAAGGCATCCAAATTGGGAAAGAAGAAGAAAACTATTTGTATTCACAGATAACATGATCTTATTTATTGAAAATCCTAAACACTTTATAATAGCTAAAAAACAAATTCAGTAAAGTTGCAGTATACAAGATCAGCACACACAAAAAAAACAGTTGTATTTCTATACACTAACAACAAATAACCCAGAGAGGAAATTAAGGGGAAAAAATCCATTTGTAATAGTACTGAAAAGAGTAAAATATGTAGAAATAAATTTAACCAGAGTGTAATTATTAAAGAGTACAAAGTATTGCTGAAAGTAACTAAGGAAAACAGAAATAAATGGAAGAATATCCCATGTTCATGGTTTGGAAGACTTATATATTTATTTTTGGAAGTCTTATTATATTTGAGGTGGCAATAGTTCCCAAAGTGATACGCAATTAAATGCAATTTCTATAAGAATTGCAATGGCTTTTTTGCAGAAATGGAAAATGCAATTGTGAAATTCATATAGAATTGCAAGAGGCCTTGAATAGACAAAATAATACTGAAAAAGAAGAACAAAGTTTGAGGACTCACACTTCTCGCTTTGAAAACTTACTACAAATCAAAACAGTGTGGTGCTAGTATATGGATAGGCCTAAATATCAAAGAATAGAATTAAGAGTCTTGAAGTAATCCCATACATCTATGGCCAACTGATTTTAGTTGAAATTGTCAGGTTCATTCAAAGGAGAGAAATAATCTTTTCAACAAATGGTACTGGAAAATAGGGTAACCACATGCAAAAGAATGAAATTGGACCACTATCTCACACTATGTGTAACAATTAACTCCAAATGGATAAAGAGCAAAGATATATAAAACTCTTAGAAGAAAACATAGGGGTAAATCCTCATGACCTTGAATTTAGCAGTGGGTTCATAATTATGACAGCAAAAGCATGATCAATAAAGGAAAAATAGATAAATTGGACTTCAAAATTAAAAACTTTCATGTACTATAACTTTTATGAGTG